>CAUJGJ010000087.1:552500-560000 GCA_963170055.1 Halisarca cf. caerulea
CACACACACACACACACACATGTAACAGACATATGATAATAATATTAAACTCCCACACATTCATATGCCTTAACAGAAACCTGGCTATATTAGAAGACAAATATATTTCTTTGTTTGATAGGCCAGCATGCAGCCACTGCAGAAGCCGTCTTCACAAAAATGGATGCAGTTTTGTAAAACAACAATATACCCTGGAGTAATTGCATAGGAATTTCTGTAGACAACACATCGGTTAATCTTGGGAAGCATAATTCCATCATGACTCAAGCTCTTCAGAAAAGTCCTTCTATTTACTTCATGGCCTTTCCCTGCCACATCATGCACAATCCTGCAATGAAGTTTCAGCATGGTATGTATTGATAAAAGTGTATTTTCTATTGTCACCATAAGTTATTTGATTCATTGGAAGTTTCATAATACTCCATGTATAGCCCACTAAATTTGAGGTCGAAGAGTTGATGGTTGACAATTATTATTTCTTCATTTGAGTAGTAAGAGGAAGAACGGGCTGGCTGAATACTGTGTATTCTGTGATGTTGAGTATCGCAAGCTACTGAAATATGTAAGCACTAGATGGCTTAGCCTTGAGCAAGCCTTTGATCGCACATTGCGACAATACCAAGGATTGCGTTCGTATTTCTTATCAGAAAGTATACATATACAACTTGTCCATAATTTACATATGTGCGAAATGCTTTGATGTTCAAGTACATGTTATCACTTTACAGAGCTCACTCAGGCCCGGTTTGTTAGATTGCGGAATGCATATTCAGATCCGATGACAGAAGTGCACCTACTTTTCCTGCATGCTGCACTTCAAATCTTTGTGAAGTTCAATCAATTCCTGCAGCAGGGGGATCCCATCATTCCTGTTTTGGAAGATCAAATCAACGTACAACATCTTTTCTGCAAGTTTGTACCAGTGGCAACTGTAAAGAATGCAACAAGCATTTCATCTATGCCATATACTCTTGAGAACCAACTACCAGGTTTTGAATTTGAATTTGAATTTGAATTACAGTAACTGCTAACATTTGTAGGTGATTACTTTCAGTAGTACATATTCCTTATAAGACTTGGGACTTTGTGTTGGTATGACAACAAAATAAGGCAGCGTCTGAATAGGCTGTTAGATGAAGGTGACATCGGGGCTAGTCAAGAGAAGTCTTTTTATGCTGCTGTTCCCTCTTTTAATATAACTTCAGTACTGTACAGTTTAGATAATTTACCTCTTAACGATTCTGTGCTTAAGAATGCATTGTTTGTGGATTTTGCACAAAGGGAACAGGCTACTTTCCCACAAGTGGAATTCTAAGACTTTATTCACAGGTGCTGCTGCATGCATGATTGTACGAACTAAATCATCTCTATAACTCAGCATGTAGAATTGTTCCTTCCAAATAGTAGATACCCAGCAATTCTGCCATATACCACAGCAGCAGAACTAGCTATGGTGGAAGAAGAATTCATCGACTACCAAATAATGGAAAATAGTGACATCCCAGACAAGGTATCAGATTCACCCGTGATCCGAGAAGGTGAAACAAAGTACCACCGCATGGATACAGTTTAGGGTTGCTTGAGCAACATGAAGAACCCTGACAACACAAATAGGTTTGGAAAGCTATCAAAAGTTGCTATGCTAATTCTTGTCATACCACACTCCAACTGCAGAAGAAGAGCGAGTTTTCAGCTTGGTAACAAAGAACAAAACTAACTTCAGACCAAATCTACAACTGGATGGTACACTTGCTAGCTTGATATCAGTGAAGCTAGCAAACTCTTCACCTTGTCAGTCATATGAACCCCCAAAAGAAGTTATTGAATCAGCCAAAAAAGCAACAATGGTCTATAACCGTGCCCACAGCAGCAAACACCAATGATTATTATTAAATTGAATGTCCAACACTTTAGGATTAACCATACAACTTCTAATGAATCACATTCTTAGACTAGTAATCTGCATACATGTGTATTTCATTGTACTTGACATTGTCAAAGTCCTGCATACTTGAACTCATGCAGGTGTTATTGTAAAGCTAGCATCGACAGGTCTCACTCCTGACCTAGGAAATCTCACTCATGCTGAGGACATGCCTCACTCATACAGATTAATTAGGTTGGCATCTCTGCTAGTAAGACCCTTTTCAATGCAGGTGAATCACGAGGGAGGCGCTAAACTCTCCTTCGCATCAGTTTAGAGCCGGTGTCACAGCTATTTGGGCCCCCCAGTGATTTGGTTCCCCCAGGCCTAAATCACTAGGGATACAGGGCCCCCCGGAACTAAATCACTGGTACTCACACTCTAGAGAAAGGAGCCCCCCCTTAGTGAATTAGACCCCCCTTCATGTAAGTGGCCTTATATATAATTCTTCCATGCAACTTCACCCCCTTAGTGAATTAGACCCCCCTTCATGTAAGTGCATGGCCTTATATAATATTCTTCCATGCAACTTCACTTACCCCCATTAGTGAATTAGACCCCCTTCATGTAAATGGCCTTATATATAATTCTTAATGTGCAACTTCACCCCCTTAGTGAATTAGACCCCCCCTTCATGTAATTGGCCTTGTATACAATTCCCAATTACAATAGGGGGGCTCAGATCGCTGTGACACCGGAATTGTAACCTTTATCGCGCTATGTAAACCTATGAATTTTAATCGATATTATATCTAGCTGATCATGAGAGACGACTCTGACGAGAGTGGGCGAAAAGACGAAAACGTGTTCTTGCTGTGTTTTCTGCACCTACTTAATAATTAACAGTACGTTATGATGGCAGCTGTTCTCTTGGCAAGACTGTCTGGTCTAGCAAGCTTACGATGTGGGACGGCGCGATATTTCTTAAGTGGTGTAGGTGAGTGCTGTTTTACGTAGTATAGAATATCTATAGTTTAACAAAGTGAACTTGCACCATCGAATCACCTAGGGGGTTGTGAGCTTATTTTCATTAGCCCTGGGAAAACCCTTAGAGTAAAAAGCGGGATAGAACTTGGAATGGTGGATTGCTTGTAACGGCCAAGTAAAACCAGAATCTGTGACAATAGAAAGCTACAGGTAGTTTTGGTCAGTATTGTCTCCATGAATTGAGCGTTCAGTAGTGACAAGTATGGCTGGATAGCTTAAACATAGCAAAAGTTACAGGCCCTGTTGCAAGTTACCCATGCGTTCCAAGCGAGTCCGACACTAAGTAAAATGGTGTACGAGATTCCGGAATCTTTAAAGATTCCATACTTGAAGATTCCACAAGATTCCATATCGACTTCCGTAAGATTCCGTATCGGACTTTCAATGGGATTCAAAGATTCTGAAAGATACGTACGGCTAGAGACAGTTAGGCCACTAACAATATTCATAGGATATAAATTAGATTCATTGTGAACTAAATATATTCATTGTCTGCATTATTTCATGAATATCATTACTAACATAAAATGGCTTCTGACTTGCTGGGAAGAATACTGGAATGCTGGGAAAGGAACACAAAAGAAAACTTACAGCTTGCAAGAATGTAAGGTTAGTTGGAAGGAAATCATTACAGGCTATCCGTACTCTGTATCAAATTTAATGATGTGCATCTTCCCATCCGGGAAAGCCTAAGTATAATGATAGTCACAGTTACTTCAGTAAGCATCGTGTTACAGTACAACTGACAAATAAAATGACAAATAATTCATATCAAATTAGTAAGGAATACTTAATACAGATTCATGCACAATGGTGTCAGTGAAGGGAACTTGGATTATTGTCACTTGATGCTTTTGCATGGTTTTGTATTATTTTCCATGCCATCCATGCTCTAATGTAGGGTATATCTTTCTGTAATAAGCATAGAATAGAAAAATACAATCTAGGATGAACAGTTCTTTCTCTGCAAAAGTTGTTTGACACCATAAATCATGTAACAGTATGAGATATACGTAGGTGCAAGTGCTTGTGTAGTAGCCTTACCGGTGTGAATGTAACTCCTTTCAACACATAGCTCATTGAATACTATAGGGGGAAGAAGTGTAATGTGATGTAATGTTCAATGCAAAGATTGGCTTTCATCAATACCAAAAAGGATGCTTCCTTACTCGACGATAGCAGCTGGCCCACTGCTCAGGACAACAGACATAGTACTTCTTGAAGTACTGACCAAACGCAACAGTAGCTGGATCTGAGTCTAGTTGAACCCTCACCTTGAATAGATATACGTACAGTGACATTAATGTGCAGTGTTGTACTGTTATAATTAGACTGAGCACCTTTGTTATCAGAGTGTTGAATCTTGTTATATCCAGCTCCTCCATAAGGACTCTTAGCTGGTTGTAGATGCCAGCTTGACTTTCAACCCCGTGCACATGCTGTTGTAGAGCACCACGCCACGCCCTGTCAACATGCCATGTGCAGAGTAGCTTCTTTGGAGTGCTGTCAAAGGCACTGACCCATGCAAGATAGTACTGCTCGGCCATGTCAGACATGAACCAGCAAGGGCGCACCATCCCACACTTAGTGCGAACAGAGGCAAAGAACTCAATCAGTATTGCCCTGTCCTCTCTATTGGTGATACACCAAGCGCATGGAAACCCCTCCCCGTACTCATCTACAACTAGTAAGGTTATAAGCTTAAAGTCATATGCATTGGTGCCATGGGTGGCATCAACACAAACAACCTTGTGCTCACCAAAGCGCTTGAGCATTTCAGCTTGGATGGGGGTTTGGAGGACAATGAGAAAATCATCTTTCTTTAGTCCCTTGCCATCATCATTGACACCTTGAGGCTTATAGGTGAGAACAACGTTGTCCTCACCCTTCCCCCTCATCTCCTCCACCCATGCTGCTACACTGGTGGCATCATCATGGTGTCTCTGACCTCCCTCCAACTTCAATGCTCGCTCAATATTGTTGAGGTCCTTGCGTTGAATCAAATGTATGCGTTTAAAATCTTCATTTACTGAACTACATATGTCATCCAAAATCTTGTCAAATGTTACCCCTTGTGCTAGTTTGCCTATCACTGTGATCCTATCTTCTTCACTTAACCTAATGTGACCTAGCCTAGTGTCATGCCCGTAATGTGTGTGGCACACTTCAGCTGTAACTGACTGTGTGGAGTGATCCACAGTCAGTGTGATGGCAGCTGTGCAGTGACGGTTAATTTTAGAGGACCCCTGGCTTTTGAGTTTTCTCTTACCAGTCCCCTTGGGACGGAAAGTGCCAGACCTGTTGCACTGATAGTATGTGATGGCACAACCCTCGCTAGTTTTGTTGCCAGTGGCCTTCACAAACATAGCCCCTTGCTCGTCTTCATAGGCATGCTTCCATTTCTCAAAATCTGCAATAAAGTGTAGTACAGTGTGCTGTACCTAGTATTATCCGTTGTTCCGAGTGTATGTACTTGTCTGCTAGGTAGTGTGGCTAACTGACCTTCTTCACATTTAAAACATTTTTCCTCTACTCTCATATTTAGGGAGTGAGCTGTAGACAAATGGACACGCAGCTGCTTGATGTAGTGGCACTTGAAGTCACAGTTCTCTTCCAGGCAGGATATGCTCCCCTCTGTTTCGCCATGCACGTCTCTCATGTGCCTCCTGATGCCCCAACGCGAGTTAAATGTTTTGTGGCAGGCAGAACATGGGTATGAAACGTCCTCCATCTTCCTTATACTGTAGCTACTGAATTATCAACTGGAGTACCCTGCTGGAAGCCTACACTATATACCCTCAGTGCAATGCTACTTGGAGACAGATGTCTAGCTCCCCTGCTGACTCTCACCTCTTGCAAAACTTTGCTTGAGGTACTTTTGTTATTATCTGTGGCCTCATCTTCACATTTGTTCACCTGGTAGACTGCATTAGTTTTATGAGAAGTTCTTTTCATGTCATGTACACTTTGGCAATTGATGGATTGTTTGCTCATTATGGTATGCATAAAATTAATGAGATTCATATGTGTTCATAAGGTGATATGTATACCATTAGCAATATTTGGTTTTAATGAGATTCATTTGTGTTTAATGATATTCATGGTCGGTGGCGTTCCTGTCTCTAGCCGTACGTTGAAAGATTCAGTCGATGATTCCAAGATTCTGAAAAATTCGGTCGACGATTTTAAGTTTCCGAGAGATTCCGTCGAGTATTTTAAGATTCTTGACCTAAGATTCGAGGACTTTTTGTTGATTCTAAGATTCCTAGCAGGCTACGATTCCAGGATTCTGTACTAAGATTCCAAGCGGAACGTACGAGATTCTTAGTCTGGCGTAGCTCAGACCCAAACTCGCTCGGCCATTTTCGGGGACTGACGTCACCGGGCGAGCGAGACGTCAGTCCCGAAAATGGCCGAGCGAGTTTGGGTCTGAGCTACGCCAGACTACGAGATTCTAAGGAGTGGCGGACCCCTCGGTTCCAAGTTACCGCGTTTACTCGTTGTCTCGCGTCGCATTTTTTATTATGACATCATTTGGTCGGCGACCAAATGATGTCATAATAAGAAAATGGAGGCGAGAATAGGGTCTGTGCGACGCGAGACTAATTGGGTCGGCAACGCCAGACTAACTTTACCATAGGGTAAAGTGACTTGGGATGCATGGGTTACTCGGAACAGGGCCTGTAACTTTTGCTAAAATATCAATCTGCAACCAGAACTGTTTCTGGTGATTTTATCGGGTCAAAAATTGCAGTCAGTAATTCTTAGAATACAGTTTAGAAGTTTTCGCGTTTGTCTAATGCAGGAGCATCCTCTTATTATATTGATATAATAATAATTAATAATTTTAAAGGATGCTTATTCTAAATATAGATATTACCAGGAAAGTTTACCAGTTGTTTGGCTTTAAACAAAGCTTCAAAGTTACTGTTACAGTAGGTTGATTGTGTAAAAAAGGATGCAACTTGAGTCAATGGCAGCTACATGCAGTAAGCGATTGGCCACAGATTGTGAGGGTATGTTATAAAAGCATGCCTACATGCATGCTCTTTCATGCAGTTCAAACTTTGTCCCTCGTCTTAATAATTAATAACAAGCCATTGGTTGTCACTACAGTCAAATTGATTGGGCAAAAAGATCATGCCAGCGCATACACCTTTAATGAACTCATCCCTCATCGGTTGGAATATGGTGGAATCCACTGTCCAGGATAGGGTAACCCACTACGGCCAAAGTTGACTGACATGTATGGTATGAACTTCAAATATAAGTGTGATGAGAGAGAGTAGTTGCAGTGTTGACACGTACCATGTAGTTGATTCAGGTTTTCCACCAATTATTGCACCATATGCGGTGATCTGTTACAAACTCCCCAAATTCAGCAAGCCTCTTGCTAGCTGACTTTGTCATGGGTCCAGATAGATGTATAGTTGTCTGCATAAATAAAACAGCCTCTACTAAATGGAAACTTCTGTAAACTATATAGCCTCAAGTCTGAAGGATGTTGATGGACCATACACAAGTCCTAAGGTTGTCACAAGCAGTGTTCCAGGTCCAAAGAGCCAGAAACTCATTGAGGAAATGTCAGA
>CAUJGJ010000087.1:565000-632500 GCA_963170055.1 Halisarca cf. caerulea
TATCACATACAGTACAAGTATGCATACCAACTCCATCAGTTATAACTTAATTATTGTGTGTGTGTGTGTGTGTGTGTGTGTGTGTGCGTGTGTACGTATGTGCAAGCACACACTTGTGTGCATATATTATGTGTATGAGTATTATTTTTGTTCATTGTACTAGGTTGAGTCATTAATAAAAACTTGGAATGACAAAGGAGAGTTTGTGGCTGGTGTCCTTGTGGAGCCCATTCAGGCTGAGGGAGGTGAGAATGTGTGTGACTTCTAGTTCAGCACCTTTGACACAACATGGAGGTGTGTTGTCCCTCCTCTGCAGGTGATAACCATGCTTCTCCGGACTTCTTTCGAAGTCTGCAGAAGATCTGTAAAGCGCATGATGCTGCCTTCATTGTAGACGAGGTTCAAACTGGAGGAGGACCAACTGGAAAGATGTGGTAAACACATAACATGTAGTATACTATTGCAGTATACTTATAGGAACACAACCACACTGCGGTAACACGTGTTATGCATCTGTATGTACTGTATTATATATAGTTGGAAATGCCGTGCATCTACGTGTGAGTACATCAGGAGTCATGTATTCCTTTTGTTCAGGGCTCATGAGCACTGGGGATTGGATGAACCACCGACATTCGTTACGTTTTCTAAGAAGATGCTGTCTGGTGGATTCTATCATACTGTCCAAGGAGCACCTTTTTTCAAGCAAGTATGTTTCTCCCTTTGTCATTCTCACAAGACATTCATCATTTGTTGCGTAGTGCATATGTGATAGTTTGGAATAAAAATTATTTGTTGTCATATATTTCCTCTTAATTCCTATGGATGTACATAGTTTACATACTTATAGTACACCACAATATTAGGCCTTGGTCAGCTCATGCTCTGTAGAGGTGAGTATGTCACTTGCATGTGCTCCTGTTCAAAAACACCATGCATGTCTCCAGTACCAAATACTCAGTACCTTACAATATTATATAATTTTTTCATTCATCCATTCTGGCATACGTGTATGCAACATATACATTTGTGTGAAGGCACGTCATGCTAGGGGCTGGCCACTGGAAAAGCTCCACGTGTTCTAATACCGTAATGTAATAATTGTCTTGAAGTACTATATAGACTAAGTTCTATTTTGTTGTCAGATGTGGTATTTTTGATTTTAGCCCAACCAAGACAAATCTGCTGCAGCGCTATTCAAATTTCTGTTATGTGGATAATCAATTTAACTCTAGTTTTCTCTGAAAGTGATCTAATCCTCTCAAGAATCTACAAATGTTTTGATGGCAATCATGTACCACATGACACTCTGTATTTTGTATTATAGAAAAGACTACAGTGACAGCTTAGGACGTTTTATCTACCTGTAAAGGGGGACTAATACCAATCATGTCTCTTTTGACATTCTTTGCTGACTTTGAGCCAAGGTTGATGTTCATAGTATGTGGAAATGTGTAACTGACAGTACACTCAATGGGGCTTGACAAAAATCTCACCTTAGAAGTATAATTGAAGGATCTCTTAGCATACTGTAATAATATTTTGGTGACTGTACCCAGGCCTGTAGGCTGGGGGGGTGCGTTGGGTGCGTTCGCACCCCCCTTTTTGGTTGAAAAGGCTACTTGAAAATGGATAGTTACTGAAAAAAGAACCAGCAGAGAACATTGGGACAAATACATTGTTAGTTACAGATTATTCACCTTAAAATTGTTATCCTCAATAACTACTTAAGGCTATTTCAGCTAGAATACTCAACTAAGTTAAGACTTTTGCTGACTTCAGTAACATTTTTTGGCTGCTTCAGCGCTAGCGAGGATCGAGTCGTCAACAGTTTTCTTTGTCTATTGCGCAACTCTAATATGGAGAATAATGCACACAAAAAGAGCGACAGAAAACGCAGCGCTTCAAGTGGTATATATTCCTAATGAATCGCTGTGCAACGCCTGGCCAGTAGAGAAGAGAATGCATCTGTAGACCCTGAGCCCTCCATCAAAGGAAATACTGTCCCCACTATATACTTCAAATTAGTTATTTTAGTTAGTTACTATACTTTTGTATACTATAGATACTCAGATGTATGCTATACTATTATATACTGAATGATCTTATGATGTACTATTGTAATGTGAAAAGCACTCCCCTTTATGGATACCAGGCTACGGGCATGTGTACCTCATAAGGTGGTCGGGTCAGAGAGAATGTCGGACTATATAGAGCTGTTGGATTACAGATGTTGCATGATATATAGTTTGCTATAGGTGATCTGCTCATGATTACACTATTGTGATACTACACTTGAGGATAGACAAAATAATATAACCATCAAAATTAATTCTTTGCAATTCCAGCCATATCGCATTTTCAACACTTGGATGGGGGACCCTGTCAGACTGGTCCTGCTAGAAGAAGTCATTAAGGTCATTAATGAACAAGATTTGCTACAGAATACTAGAACTACAGGACAAATTCTTCTTGATGGCTTGAAGGATCTTCAGGTAACGCCATTGTGTCAAAAGTGATGTGGTGCATATGTAAATGATTAATATCATGTTTTGTTAGAGGAAATACCCAAATCTAGTCACAAATGCTCGTGGCTCTGGAACATTCTGTGCAGTGGATGCCCTTGACGTCAAGATTGGAAATAGTATTGTCTCTTCCATGCGGCAAAAAGGTGGGTAGAGCCCAAGTGTAACAATAATACTTGTCTGCATGCCTTGCTCATCTGTTGTATGTTGTGTCTTCCCAATGGTGGCAGGTGTGCAATGCGGTGGCTACAATACAAAGGTAATGAGGCTGAGACCTGCTCTAGTGTTTCAGCCGAGACATGCTGAGATCTACTTGGACACCTTGGACAGTGTCCTGAGGTCCATGTGACAACTTCTGGCAACTGTGCATAAAAGAGTAAATTTCCAATTGTATAAGCTAGATCACTGATTTCATCACTTCTTGTACTTCACTAGCTGGCCATGGTCTATAGTGGCATGTATAATAATATTATAATTAATTATTATTATATGCAATATTCATAAGTATATATATGGCAAGCAAATATAATTTATGAAGGTTAAAATTGGTTATATTTATATATAATGATATACTTATGTGTAAGCCCCAGCTGCAGCCCAATCAATTGATCACGCATGCACCGAGTGCACGATTAGACCTAGCTGGCACATCACTGCCCTGTACTATAGTGAATCCCTATAACTGCATGATACATTATGTTTTTAATTTAGTGCACACATAAGGCCTAATTGTATTAATTTTATATAACATGCAAAATATGATTTATACACCCGTGTGTATAATTACATATAATTATTATACAAATGATTTTATATAATATTATAATTGTTATACATATATATGTATATAATATATATATAATATTTATAATATTATAGTTGCTCCAGCATGCATGCATGCATGGCTGCATGCATGGATGAAGTCTCTTCCATAGTACTAGTACATGCATGCATTAATTACCTTTGTGTGGTAAATCACATGTGATTTATAAGCTGCTATATAGGCCGGTGCATGAGTTGTATGGTCCAATATTTTTGGATACAATTTAAAATATGCATGGCTGTATGGTTTTATCATAGAACTGCATTTATAGGATTGGTGATTGTGGATTAATTGCATTAATTTTATATATATGAACAGAATTATAATAATACAATATATCCGAATGTAATATAAGATTCGATCTGTATTATATTTATCTATGATAAATTTCAACGAGCGGGTTGATTTGAGAGCCTTTGAAGTGGCAGCCCAAACCTCCACAGCAATGTACATCATGATGTATACATACACTTCAGAAACATATATACTATACCGTATAGGGCTTTAATTCTCGCATGGTTTAATACTCTCAGTATTCACGGATTGTAAGCCATCGGCGAAAGTTTAGACCCACGAAATTTAGATCAGGCTCTTGTGCAATGGCAAAACATGGCCGTCCACAAATATTAAAATGCAAAAATCGCTAAAAGCCAAAATCCGTGAAATTTACACCCCACAAAAAAATAAGGGCATACAGTGTATATATATATACACTACGCAGAATGGGGGGGGGGGGGGGGGGGGGGATTCAAGAGCTGAGAAACTATGAAATGAACCCATTATAAGGTTCATGCAGGTCTCTGCATACAGAACAATGTGACGAATTATATAACACCATGCAGCAGCATGTGCATGCATGTTTCACAATACTCATTAGTGAACTTTGTTTTTGTTTTCAATTTGTTGTACTGAAAATGTGTTAATTCAGTCACCTGTAAGACTGTAAAGTACATATGCTCGTATAGTTATAGATGCGTACTATATGCACTTCTATCAGCAAGTGGCAATTGCATGATCGGTGATCAATAATAACAATAAATTTTACATCTTGCACTTAAAATTAGTATACACATTGACAACTTCCGGGTGCTTTTGTAGATCATCAATCAATGTCATTGCCTGAACATAGGCTTCTTCTTCTAAAATAACATGACTGTTAGCAATGTATGAAATGTAAGAAGACAGAATGTCAAACATTTTAAGGGTCAAAAACTTCTTACGAACACTTGCAAATTCATCAGCTGGGCAATATATTGTCACTAGTCCAGAGTCAGAATCCTTATCAATGTCTTCAACATCAAGATCTACTGCAAGCTTCATCATGTCATCATCCCCCAGGTCAGGAGCCTTTATCTCCAATATACCCTTTCTTGTAAACATGAACGATGAGGATCCAGACTCTCCCAGAAAAGCCCTATACACAAGGAAGCAAGTATACTATCACCCGTTACTGCTGTAAGGATTGTCTGACGCGTTGAGTAAATTGTGACTTCTACCAAATGACATACAACCCACACACCAGCTCATGAGGTGACGACTCTGATGTTGTTTGGATTGATTCACAAACCATTTAGACTGCAATGATACCTCCTTAATGCAATGGGGCTTGCAAAAATTGTCAAATTTTGAGGTTGTCCAATTACAGAGTAAATTTTAGTATGCTTTAATATGATTACTGTACCTTACAAGATGGTCAGATTAGAGAGAATGTCAGATTATAGAGCTGTCGGATGACAGAGGTTGTACTGGATCTCCCCACAGAGACCACCTTTTAGATACCCCCGTACAGTAAGGGACAAATCAACAGAACAGAGTTCACTGAGTGTAAGTGCGTATATACTTTGTTTTTCAATACAAAATTTTCAGTAACTGTGGATTCACATACTCAGAAACATACCACAAAACAATGCACCCACATACCCCTTCTTCTCAAGCAAAGATTTCAGTTCTGGTCTAGTTCGATTTCTGTTGTTAGTGACAGCCTCAATAATAAAATGATAGCCTTCGCTGCTTTGGCCTTCAAATGTCACTGGATCTCCTCGACATTCCAATTTTCTTCTAGCTGAATCTAAGGCCTTTTCAATGGTGTCCTTGGGCATACCTACATGTAAACAATATCATTTGGCTGGAAATGCTCACATGAAGAAAAGGTGACATTGGGCTTTTCTTCACAGGATTTTACAAGAATTCCATACACAATATTGTTGTAGGACCCGGAATGGTCGCCAACTTCAGTGCTTACTACAGATTATATAAAATAGTCAGACTTCACTTATCCACACGGCTGTTCTGGGTGAAATTGTTGATAAAATGAGGAAACTGGATAAATGAGGGAGCAGTAGCATAGTGTACAGTAGCAATACCAGGTATTGTTACAGTAGATGTGTTTCAGTAGAAACTACTGTGGAATTTTAAAGGTGAGGGAACTGGTTACCCAAGATAAGTGAGGTCCCACCGTATACAACTACCAGAACATTTCAGACGGAATAGAAACATGTTTTGCAGTGCATGTACACAAGTTCACGAAACAAACAGTAGACGGAAAAACACAGAGAACAAGTATCCATTTGCCAGGCACACTACACACTAGTCCAGCCAGCTGTGACCCACAATCATACGCAAGCACCCAGCGCTTGGTACGAACATGAATCACAGCTGGCAGGACTAACTACACACTCTTAATGTTAAATCTGACAGGATTTATTTGCTAAAATGCACATGTACGGTAACCATCAAGTAATATCAGTATATATGTTCATGCAGTGACAATATGAACACTAACACAGCTCACCATAGGTAGGGCTGTATGGAAATTTGAATGATACAAATACGAATTAAACAGAAATAATGGCAGATATAACCACTACCATCACAATAATCAGAACAATTGGATGCTATTGACCAATTATGCATGCAGTGTTAAAAATTAAGGAGCAAATGGTGGATGGACAAATCATTATCATTTTGGGTTAGACAATTTCAGCTTTGCTGGGGATAGCCATACGAACCAGACCCACCACGCTCTGTGACGTCATACGGCGTACGTATGACGTCACAGAGCGTGAGGGGTCTGGTTCTGAGACTATGCTTGGGAGTGCACATGTGCCACAGTAGATGTGCATCAACAAATAATGAAAGCATGGATAGAAATTCTCAGTACAAATGACTTGATAACATCACTGTGTGTATATGAAATGAGCAGTTAGGTAGTGCTCAGCAAAATGTCTGATCCAAATCTTTTTGGGTTGGACAAATGCAAAATGACTGGACAACATCTGACTTATTTTTAACACCTGTGTATGGTCATTGGAAAGTACAGTATAAATTCACTAGTCTTACAGACACATTACAGCCATGGCAGGTTCTGCGTGACCAAGTTATTACTGTTGTATACGTGTGTAAGCAGTAAGGCACTGGTCTGAGAACCAGACACCAACCCATGCGCCATTATACGTACATACATAATAATATGTCTGTATATAAAAGGCAGGCACATTCGAGTCTGGTTTGCAAGACCACATAGTGAGACACTGCTACAGGCCAGACCAGGAAGAGTGACGGACAGGTAATAACTGTAGGCTGTCCTTCACTGAGAAATGTCCTACACTTAATCTCACAACAGTCACGTTAACTAGGAGACTCTCCATATCTATGAACTACTCCACGAACCACTTCTCAAAGAATTGTAAAGTCTGCAGTATGTACACATGGTAGGTTACATGTCTGCAGCATGTACACACGGTAGGCTACATGTCTGCAGTATACACACATGGTAGGCTACATGTCTACAGTATGAACACATGGTAGGCTACATGTCTGCAGTATGTACACACGGTAGGCTACATGTCTGCAGTATGTACACACGGTAGGCTACATGTCTGCAGTATACACACATGGTAGGCTACATGTCTACAGTATGAACACATGGTAGGCTACATGTCTGCAGTATGTACACACGGTAGGCTACATGCATGTTACACAAAAACAAGTAATGTATAATCCTTCCATGCAGAACTTCTTTACCCTCTTTCTTTGCTCTAGCTAGTATCCATGATAATTTCAAATTACTATCCGGGTCAAATCCACCAACCAATGCCGCCTTTTGCATCTCAGCACTCAGTTTCCCAAAAATCTTGGAACGAGTTAAATCAGCAGAGAGCTTTTTGTGTTTGATCTGGGACCATTTGTTATGACCTGCATATCTCCTGCAAGACAAACCAGTTCGAACTACATCCAATCTTAAACTACCGGTAAAAATAACAGCAGACGATCGGACAGTGCAAAGTGTCGCCATTTTATTTCTACGACTCAACTCATTATTTTTGTTGGTTAAGACATAGATTCTCAAACCATATTATGGCGACAGCGCTTCGTATCGCGAGACTGTCTCGTGTAGTCGGCTCAAGAAATGGATCCGGAGTGACTCGATACCTTTCAAGTGGTCTAGGTGAGTGCTGTCTCTTCCTTCCAGAATCCTGGTGTTTATAGAAACAGGGAAATAACTGTATCCTTTAAATCTCGGATCCCTGGTGCTAGACAAACGTTAAAACCCTGTTTGATGGAAACCACCAGTACTGCTATTCAGTAATATTAACCTCGCGAAACACTGATGCAAAAACCGTATCAGTGCTATGTGTATAGCTACTGTGCGGTGCATTTGAGTTGCTGGATAAAAGCGAGCGAGTCGCATCAGCTCAGCAGGAGTGAGATGCACATGAGCTGACAGTGATGGTGATGTTTATCTTCTTTAATTGTTCCTATATATCATAGCTCCTATGGCACCCACGTATCATACTTTAACCAGTGCTTCTTGTAAGATGTATTGAATAATAAGGACCTACTAGATAGATAGATAGATAGATAGATAGATAGATAGATAGATAGATTGATAGATAGATAGATATTATTTATGCAGGAAAACCTGTCAGCTCAATATGGCAGGTCTACCCAGGTATCCTGCAGGTATACTACTAGGTCCTTGGGGCGTAGTGTAGTTGTGGTATGTCTCCTTATTGCTAACTTCGACTAGGTGGCTATAGGTACGAAGACTATGTGGTTATGTGGGCTTGTTACATAGTATTTTATACAGAGCAGGATTGGAGGAAATAGCAGCTTACCTTTGCGCATGGGACATGATTATGCAGTCTGCACGTAGGGCTTCAGATGATGTCATTGTTACTGTTATTAGAAGATGACCACAACATAAACTGTGCAACTTTGATTGTTGTGATGTAGCCTCTTGTTGTGGTGTGGTCTGTACACAGGTATTATTATCACTATAATCATGAATATTATTATCTAGAGGTATAACCTACTGTCCAAAATTTTTGCAAGATTTGCATAAATCACTTGAAAGTCGACTATTTGCATTTTTATTTTCACGACTGCGTGTAGGTTCTTAGTCTAGAGAGCCAGGCCAAGCCAGCATTCACGAATAAAATTTCAATCCGAACCCATTCATGAAATATGCGACGTAATAAAGTCCCACAAAAATTTTGGACAGTTCGGTAATACCCATAGGTAGAAACAGTGATGAAGCTGATGATCTTCAGCCTTGTACACTGCATGATGGTCTACCTTCTGAACTAGAAAGCCCATCCAGTAGGCAAGGTCACAGGTCATGATTGTGACTGCACTGCTGCTCACTCGCTTGTGCCTGCACTGCTGCTCACTCACTTGTGACTGCACTGCTGCTCAGTCCCTTGTGACTGCACTGCTGCTCAGTCCCTTGTGACTGCACTGCTGCTCACTCACTTGTGACTGCACTGCTGCTCACTCGCATGTGACTGCACTGCTGCTCACTCGCTTGTGACTGCACTGCTGCTCACTCACTTGTGACTACACTGCTGCTCACTCGCATGTCACTGCACTGCTGCTCACTCCCTTGTGACTGCACTGCTGCTCACTCACTTGTGACTGCACTGCTGCTCACTCACTTGTGACTGCACTGCTGCTCACTCACTTGTGCCTGCACTGCTGCTCACTCACTTGTGCCTGCACTGCTGCTCACTCACTTGTGCCTGCACTGCTGCTCACTCACTTGTGACTGCACTGCTGCTCACTCACTTGTGACTGCACTGCTGCTCACTCCCTTGTGACTGCACTGCTGCTCACTCACTTGTGACTGCACTGCTGCTCACTCACTTGTGCCTGCACTGCTGCTCACTCACTTGTGACTGCACTGCTGCTCACTCCCTTGTGACTGCACTGCTGCTCACTCACTTGTGACTGCACTGCTGCTCACTCACTTATGACTGCACTGCTGCTCACTCACTTATGACTGCACTGCTGCTCACTCACTTGTGACTGCACTGCTGCTCAGTCCCTTGTGACTGCACTGCTGCTCAGTCCCTTGTGACTGCACTGTTGCTCACTCGCATGTGACTGCACTGCTGCTCAGTCCCTTGTGACTGCACTGCTGCTCACTCGCTTGTGGCTGCACTGCTGCTCACTCACTTGTGACTGCACTGCTGCTCACTCACTTATGACTGCACTGCTGCTCAGTCCCTTGTGGCTGCACTGCTGCTCACTCACTTGTGACTGCACTGCTGCTCACTCGCTTGTGACTGCACTGCTGCTCACTCACTTGTGACTGCACTGCTGCTCACTCACTTGTGACTGCACTGCTGCTCACTCACTTGTGGCTGCACTGCTGCTCACTCACTTGTGGCTGCACTGCTGCTCACTCATTTATGACTGCACTGCTGCTCACTCACTTGTGCCTGCACTGCTGCTCAGTCACATGTGACTGCACTGCTGCTCACTCGCTTGTGACTGCACTGCTGCTCACTCACTTGGTGCATGAATTAACAAACACTATGTTGTTTTGGCACTTTCACTGGCTCACTACATGTGTAAACATACTCTGTTTTGCTTTTTAGTTCTACACAGGCAGGTTATTGTTATGGAAGTTTTAAATAATCCACTTTCCAAGAAATGGCAACATACAGCCAGAATCGAATGTATGATAGGAACCTCAAAGCAAGTGTGATAGAGTTGTTCTCCAATGTACATAGTGGGTCAAGTCCCTCACAATGTAGTGGGTGTAGTCCCTCACAATGTAGTGGGTGTGGGGCCTCACAATGTAGTGGGTGTGGGGCCTCACAATGTAGTGGGTGTGGGGCCTCACAATGTAGTGGGTGTGGGGCCTCACAATGTATTGGGTCAAGTCCCTCACAATGTAGTGGGTGTGGGGCCTCACAATGTAGTGGGTCAAGTGCCTCACAATGTAGTGGGTGTGGGGCCTCACAATGTAGTGGGTCAAGTCCCTCACAATGTAGTGGGTGTGGGGCCTCACAATGTAGTGGGTGTGGGGCCTCACAATGTAGTGGGTGTGGGGCCTCACAATGTAGTGGGTGTGGTGTCTCACAATGTAGTAGTGGGTGTGGTGTCTCACAATGTAGTGGGCGTGGTACCTCAATGTAGTGGGTGTGGTTCTCACAATGTACATAGTGTAGTCTGGCCTGCTTCGACCGTCCCACATACATGCTGGGGCATACATGGGACGGTTGTAGCATGCCAGAGTAACAATCAGTGCTGTTCTCCACCTGCGTACGTACGTACTGTACATACAAGCTATTGTCACCATATATGCAGAATGGTCTCTCTTACTGAACTACTCGAAATATGGAAGCCTCTAGCTTGCTTGCAAGCATTGTGTTGGTCCAGGTAGATGTATAGTGATGTAAATTTAGAATTTTCAATTCCCAGAGTGACTGCTACAAGGTACGTAGTCTCATTGACTAGTTCCCAGCCCTACTTCAGGCCACCATTTTATTCTCATCAGGAATGGTGGCTGGAAGTGGGTCTGGGAACGAGACTACTGGAAGGAGGGCAGGGAACGAGACTACTGGAAGGGGGGCAGGGAACGAGACTACTGGAAGGAGGGCAGGGAACGAGACTACTGGAAGGGGGGCAGGGAACGAGGCCACTGTATTCTGTAACTACCACAACTGTGTTTGCGTTGTCTAGCCTCAAGTCTGAAGGATGTTGATGGACCATACACAAGTCCTAAGGTTGTCACAAGCAGTGTTCCAGGTCCAAAGAGCCAGAAACTCATGCAGGAAATGTCAGAAATGGTGGTACGTACTTACACCATTGTACTGGTTCGATCATTACATTTGATACACAGCCATCCTTACTGTACAGTATGTACGTACGTTGGTACGTATGTGCCTGATCAAGAGTGACTCTCTGACACTTTTCTAGCACACAACACTTCAGTGCTATACCAGACCTTGCTACGTCCATACACATGATACTTTGATGTCCTGCATGAGGATTCTTTATTGTATAGTCTGCATTGCCGCATGCATCCTGTGTCAATATACAATCGGTATCATTTGCAAATCATTGTTTGCCTCATGTAATATGTATCTTAGCATACATGCGCATGAAAGTATATACTGAAGAGTTGTGCTGTCAGCATATTAGCATTACCATATACGTAGTGCTAAATTTTCGAGGAGCTTAACTTTCGTGTTTTTCAAAGATGAGTGCTGGAGCGTAAAATTTGCACGCTGTGAAAAATTGGTGCACTGCTTTGCAGGAAGCAGCTGAATGACAGACCCACAAAATTTATAATGCTGCGAATATTTCAAAAGTGGCCAACCCTGAAAATTAGCTTCTCAAAAATTTAGTGCTATACAGTACACCCAACTTATGTATTGGTAGTACTTTTTGAGTGCAACAAGAAATTCTACTACTACGTATGTATGTACACGTACGTACGTACGTATGTGCATAATACGTAATTAGGTCCATATAATATTGTCTTACATGTATCTACTACACCTTCTAGCAAACAGGTACAGTGCAATTCTTTGTTGATTTTGAGAAGTCTAAAGGGAACTACGTAGTGGATGCTGACGGCAATGTGCTTTTGGACACTTATACAAACATTTCATCAATTCCTATTGGTATATACAGACTGACAGTGTATGACATTGTACGTATGTTTTGAGTATTGAATATGTTCCTATTTGTATTCTGTAACATAGGTTACAATCATCCAGCATTGGTGAAGGCATCACAGAAGCCAGAAACACTTGTGAGTGAAGCTACTGCTATTCCACAGTCAGTGCATCTGTACTACATACGTATGTGTGTGTGTGTACTCACTCTGAAAAACCACCCTTAGGAACCTGCTAAAAGTGGTCTCTGACTAGGGGGAATTTACTATGACATACATAGGTACTACCATAGATACCCAAACCATGGTACTACATACGTACATTTGTGACCAACAAAGTCAGTCCTACAAAAGAAGTCTTCTTTCACACACATATGTACAGTATCTCTCAAAGGGGTATTACTGTAAATGATCCTGCTTCTGTGTGTGTACACCTTTGATGTTGACTCGATGAAGTGTTCCCATCTTGCAGAGGTCATTGGTTTCTCGTCCTGCACTCGGGATCCACCCTCCAGTGGACTATGTGTCCATGGTCAAGAAGAGTTTGATGGCAGTAGCTCCTCCTGGGCTCAGTGCAGTCACTCCAATGATGTGTGGAAGTTGCTCTGTGGAGAATGCTCTCAAGGCTGCAATGATACTCTACATGGTAAAAAGGGTGCATTCATACACACACGCACATGTCCACACACACACACACACACACACACACACACACACACACACACACGTACACACACGTACACACACGTATAAACACACACACAAACACACAATGTACTGTCCTACACATGAAGCTTGTGTAATCTCTCTTGATGTGTACCCTAATTTAATTTGATGTAGGACAAGAAACGTAATGGGAAGTTACCTCCTCTTGATTCAGAGGAAGCAATGTCTGCTGTGATGAATCAGGTACTTATCTCCTCACATGTCAGTATTGTACGTATATGCTACATTGAGGGAAGACTTTGCTATGTGTTTTTGAGAATTTTCACAATGTAAAAATGATGATCGCCTTTTGTATGTTTGCTTCTGTATTATTCCCTACTGTAGCCTCCAGGTTCTCCGCCGTTGTCCATTCTATCCTTTGAAGGAGGATTCCATGGTCGAACATTGGGGGCTTTATCATGTACACACTCAGCCACGATCCATAAGTTGGATATCCCATCATTCGACTGGCCTATTGCTCCATTTCCTAAGCTGAAGTATCCCCTGGAGGAGAATGTAGACTATAACAAAAGAGAGGAAGAGAGGTGTCTTGAGAAGGTGAGGCTTGCACTCTAGAACTCTATCTCTTGTATTCATTATCTTCTCTCATGTATGGAGTGATAGTACTTTGTTTGGGGTCATTTGAGTTGCAGGTTCTTTAGTTAAATCTCGTTTGGTGGATTGTATATGCTGTAGAGTCCCTTCGCAGCTAATCTTAAAGGCCTTTCTTCTCTACATCAGAAGTCACTAAAAGCAGTCAATTTTCTATACAGAGAATGTTTCATGACACTAAACATTATTGGTCATAAGGTGTACCATACGTATATACCACAACAAGCTTTAAATTAAGTGTTTCTATTAATTGCCAATTACCATATAATTTGAACATCCAATCAATTCACCATTGCAAACAATGTCTGCTGAAGGTGTGTGGGAAATCATTTATTAAACCTATTTCTTCAAATAGAAGAAACGCAGCTACGTATTTACCTCATATATTATATACAGAAAAGGAGTGTTTGCACAATGAGATCTCAGTACATGTGTGCACTTTTACATTCATGTCATGGTGCATGTGTCTTGTGACTGACCATGCCTACAGACAAGAATGAACTTCCTGCGTATACATACATACATACATACATGCCTGCTACATATTGTGCATGTGAGCATTTGGTCATTTTACTAGGTTGAGTCATTAATAAAAACTTGGAATGACAAAGGAGAGTTTGTGGCTGGTGTCCTTGTGGAGCCCATTCAGGCTGAGGGAGGTGAGAATGCATGTGTCTTCTAGTTCAGTAACTTTGACACAACATGGAGGTGTGCTGCCCCACCTCTGCAGGTGATAACCATGCTTCTCCGGAGTTCTTCCGAAGTCTGCAGAAGATCTGTAAAGCGCATGATGCTGCCTTCATTGTTGACGAGGTTCAAACTGGAGGAGGAGCAACTGGAAAGATGTGGTAAGCAATTGATGAGCATTGTACCAATGCTTATATATATATAATATAATATATGCTAATATATTCTTGTTTGCATGGCTGCACAGTATGTTTGTCTATGTGTAAACGCAGAAGTCCCTTTGTTCAGGGCTCATGAGCACTGGGGATTGGATGAACCACCGACGTTTGTCACTTTTGCAAAGAAGATGCTGTCTGGCGGATTCTACCACACTGTCCAAGGAGCACCTTATTTCAAGCAAGTAAGTTTCAGAATCTTTTATCATGTGATGATAATATCATCACATGATGTTATCAGATGTTGCGTAATGTGCTGTTGTCTCGAAGTGTGTACATATCGTTCAGTGCACATGCCACATGTACTTTTTCTTATTTTTACAGAAGTTTGTTTACGAACATGATTTTCACATTGTGTCTGTGTTTGCTCACACTTGCAATCTTTCCCATGTGATGCATACATGGTCGTATTCACACAAGCACATCGTGTGCTGTATCTCCTACTTGGTGATATGTTCTACTGTAGTTCATGATTTACCTGCGCATGTGTTCCATGCATGTAGTGCATCTGTCCATGTCATTTCTAGCCATATCGTATTTTCAACACTTGGATGGGAGACCCTTTGAAACTGGTCATGCTAGAAGAAATGATTAAGGTCATTAACGAAGACAATTTACTGCAAAATACAGAATCTACTGGAGAGCTTCTTCTTACTGGCTTAAAGGAGCTTCAGGTATGTACTGTATGTACGTATGTACATTAAATGACGAATTGAATCAATTGTTCTCGTGCAGAACGTGCTTAAACGATGATTGTATTTCCTCAGGGTAAATACCCAAACCTCATTATGAATGCTCGTGGTGTTGGGATGTTCTGTGCAGTGGACAGCGCGGATGCCAAGACTAGAGACAGCATTATCTCAGCCATGAGGAACAAGGGTGGGCATACTGTACACAGTCATTCGGTCTAGCCTGTACCAAGTATGTAAGTTCTTGGTCTTCTCTCTATTTCTGGCAGGTGTGCAGTGCGGTGGCTGCTCTAAGGTCACCATTAGGCTAAGACCTGCTCTAGTGTTTCAACCAAGACATGTTGAGATCTATTTGAACACCTTGGACAGTGTCCTGGGGTCCATGTGAAGACAGCTGCATGACCATACAGCATGCATCTCATGCGGAACTAGTACATTAATTTTGCAATTCACTTTGCTCATGCATCATGCAATCTGCAGGTGTGCATGACTCAAATTTTCCTCATTCGTATACAGTTAGAAGATTTAATAATTATTGCTAGTACATTTCTCAGTATACTCATTGTACTTCGTCACAAGTATTGCATGGCGTACTTCACGTACATGCAGGCAGTCTTGTTATATATGTTTTCCATGATATGTGGTAAAATTTTTCAGCATAGATAATAATAATAATTATAATATATATTATACATAATTATTACATATATTATACAGTATACTTTTCATAATAAACTGGATGATCGATGAACAGCAGTCCAGCCAGCAGTTAAATATAGTGCATGGGCAGTCAATGCTCAATAGGCGGTGCATGTAAGTAGGGGTCATGCAATGAACGGTCACTATAGCTTCCAAGCGGTTGCCCTATATATAATTTGTTGAAAATTACATCATAAACATTGCACAAATTGAATTTTCTCCAAGTTTAATTCATGCAAGAAGTCCTCAATCAGAATTCTCTGCAGCTACGTAGCGCAAAGTGTTTTACTCGTGAAACTTATCCAGAAGTGTCCATTTGCACCGAAACTTCAACTGCTCGAAAGTTACCAGCGGCAACATAGCGAGCAGTATAGCTTTGTATTTGAAACAGCAATGTCTGCCCTATATATACATACGCATACGTATATACATAATATTATATATAATATTATATATATGTTCAATTGTTATGCATACAATATACTAACTACATATTATATACCATACACTTTAATTTCATATATTATTTCATTGTAAAGGGTTGAGTTTATTTAGTAGCTTTTTGCTCACCCAGAAATATGGCATGCATAATATAATAATATATACTACGTATAATATGCACAAACACGTTCATATTATGTATGTACTATTCTCATATATATATATACGGGGTGGTCACCAGAGAAAAAATGAAAGAGGGTGGCATTTGCGTCAGCCAGTAGTAGGCTAGTGCACAGCTGCCATATGATGGTTTCACTTCTATATTATTTAGTATCTTGTAATGGGGGAAATTCACTCAAAGTATATGATATACACAGTGTCAGTTTTACCTAATCTATTGACTCAAAGTATCTGAACAAAGAAGGAATGACTCTACTAAAAGAAAAAAAAATGGTTGAAGCCAAAATTCAAGGAGGGTGGCCCGCCCTGCTTAAAAGGGCTGGTGAGAACACTGATATATATATATATATATATATATATATTATACGTACAGTAGTTCTATAAACACACAAAGTGATTTCAGCTGCTTATTCATACACAATGCATACATAATGGTATGCATTAAATTATTCAAGATATTGTACCAAACGTGCATGAAGGACAATTGTTCTAGCCATCACAAGTGCATAAACAAACACATACATGTGTATGGATACTTTGGGAGTATTCTACTACCCATAATAAACACACCATCATGTACTAACCCGTGCACATGCCAGCTACATACGTGCCTATTCAAAACTGAATAAACTTCATAATTCCAATTATACGACTTTGTGTAAGTTTGCCTAGACATATTCTCATGCACATATATATAGCAGTTGTTACAGTCAGTCAACTTCTTCGGACTGATGGGGTGCACCCGGTGGGAGCTGTGGTACAGATACGGTGTCAAAAAAAGAATGCACGTTTAAAGTAGCTAACCATTCGGTCATGGGAGAACAGTCTAGTTCAGCCTCGTGGATAACTCTGTAGATATGTTTGCGCTTGAAATCTCCTATTTCCTCTTCGCATGACAACCAATCCAGTTGCTCGTGCATTCCATCTTGTCCGAATTTCCTGTTGTATCGATCGAAGTGAATGTTGTCCAAAATAAGATACAAGCCAGGAGCACGAGGTATGTCGATCTTCTCCCTCTCAAAACTTTTAGAAATGATGTCCTCTCCGATATACCCACGGACAACCGCCAGCATGAGTCCAATCATTTTCCTGATCTGGTGAAGCATAAAGCTCTGACCTTTTATTGTGACGTTTATGTACTCTGTGTCATCGAGAAGGGTTGGCGTACCACACTGAAACGACATTATGTACCTCTTACAACTGGGATCATGTGGTTGTTTACCAGAAGTGAAATTGTGAAAATTGTGTGTACCGCAGTACTTCTGGAGAACAGAATCCACAGTAGTAATGACTTCTTGGCTAATGCAGAATTTTCTACTCATTACTTTCAAATCAGAACAAAAAGCATATGTTGGCAAAAAGTATTCATAAGTGCGAGAATTGCACCAATCTTTACTATTGAAACTACGAGTTGTTCGGAAAAGCTTCATTACACGGATTTGTGGAGGAAGATGAGAGTTCACCGCACTAATCATGGAAGCTTTGGGTACCATTTTCAAGGACACAAGTTGCCGAGCAGCAGACACACCCTTGTCAGTTCTAGCACAACGTTGAAATTTAAGCTTTCCCAAATTATCCCTCATCTGTTCATTGATAGCACTGGCCTTGTACAGGGCTTGGATCAAGTCCTCCTCAATCGTGTCCACTCCAGGGTTGCGCTGCATTCCTTTATAGTCTTTGCCACAAAAGGAAATTAAGAGAGCACATTTTCTCTTGTGGGATTTAGCATCAGCACCTCGATCCTCTCCTGGATTGACAAATTCCTCACCAGATTCCTCAGAGTCATGTTCAGAAGACACCACTTTCTGCCGCTTGGCCACCGGCTCTTCATCGCCTTCCTCCGTTGGTTTTTCAGACTCTAGGCATGGTTTGTCGGACTCTAGGCATGATGCTGATGTTGAGAATTTGCTCATAGTGCGATTCAAGCTTAACTTTCGTAGCTCATGTACGCTGGTTCCCCATAGCAAAGTTCTCAGCCTCGACACGTTCCACATGTACGCGAAGGGGAAATCCGAGATGCGAGGGGCGTACACCAGGCTGTGACGTCATCGCACATGACTGAGAGGAGAAAAACAAGACAGAAGACTCGAGTAGATCTAGAGTCTAACACCTCTTCACTCGTCACGGACCCAGAAGGATAGGAGTGAGCAAGAATCGTTACTGGGCAAGAGTACCCTAAACCCGTATTTCTCGAGAATCCTTCACTGATTCAGTTATAACGCTCTCAACTTGTCCGAGCATGTCTCTAAATTTTGTCGTCTTTCTTGTGTGCGTCAGTGTTATTGGTGATGTTCAAGCTATAGACGACAGTATGGGCTGTCGTCACTTGACCAACTTGTTAGAAGATCTCCCTCACAGGATAAAAACAGTCAAGTTCAACGGTACGTTGTTAAAACCGACTCTCGTACACGTTGTCTGCTTATCTGTAGTCTTTGAGAGGTATCGATCACACACACACACACACACACACACACACACACACACACACACACACACACACACACACACACTGTGTTCAGTATTCCAGCTTCATGTAGACTTTTTTCTCTCCAGGCGATGATGTGGAACAGTTGGTTGTGAATGTGTCTTGCATGTCAGATCCTACGGATTCTTCAGCTGTTAGCTGGTGCTGGTTGTTCAATGACGCACGTTGTTCTTGTAATGAGACCAATACTGCGTATGCCGGCTCTTCTATTAAGTGGCAAATTCCATCATCTGAGCAACCTCGCTATGATGGAACTGTACTAGGCTGCTTCAGAAGTACGCGCCTTATCGAAGCTTTCTATGCTAGTGGAATAGGTTCGTTTGAATGTTTTGTTTGTGGTGTGGTGTGTTTATAGTCATTTCCACAGCTCTTTAGGAGATTTTCTATCCTTATGTATGAGTCAGAGGTATCAGTAATTATGTTTCTTAACTACATACGTCTGTGCATACGTACGTATGTTGTGTGGCAAGACATATGTACATACTAAGTTTTGTCTTTTTATTGCATGTTTGGTAGTTGTCGTGTTTAGACCTTGTGGGAATGTGCCATTGTAACATTGTGTGAACTAGCATGTGGGAGTGTCATTCATGTTCTGGTACTGCAAAACATGATACCTATTGAGTTGTACGTATATGCTGTACATTCTGTAGCAGATGTTTGTTTGCGGCTGTGTATGTATGTGTGTATGTATGTGTGTATGTATGTATATTGGGCTTCTTCAGCTTGTGTGCAATACTGTTCCTCCTATTCTGTACAATACATGCTCCCTACTTATATGCAGAAATGACAGATTCTGGTAGTGATGAACAAAGGCCCGTAGTGATCGGAGTGTCCATTACCTTAGGACTGGTCACCACTTTTTTATTCATTGCTCCTTGTTTTGCTCTGTCCTACTGGTCATCAAGGCAAGCTACTCGTCCCAGGCCAGGACTGCCGCACTCCAAAAGGTGAGGTTGCGGATATCAGGCTGTTTATATTTTTAAATCCATTTCTTGGAATTTGGCTCATTTTTATGGTTTTCTAATGATCCGTTTCTCTTCCAGGGGCTCACGGTTGTCTAGCATTGGTTTCCATACTGTAAGAACCATCAAAGAACAGAACATAGAGCGGATAACAACCTTAGGTATGATTAACACATACTGTACATACGTAAGTACATACATTTGTAACAATGTGTACATGTGCATATTATACGTACGTAAGTGAAGTTTGTGCACTGTGCATATCGGAAGCCCTGCTCACCTTGAGTGGACATACGTATGTATGTACTCACATTTGCCACTTGCCATTTTTTTCTTGCTAATATGCACAGTCAATTGTGGATTTTTTCCACTTGCTCACAGGTAAAGGAGGATTTGGTGGTGACATTTGTAAAGCAAAGGTTAAAGATATCACACCAAGTGATCCAAAGAAGATATTTGCTTGTGTCAAAATATATGAAGGTGCACATGCACAAACACATGCACACACACACACACACGCACGCACGCACACACACACACACACACACACACACACACACACACACACACACACACACACACACAAGGAAAAAAATCATACGTAGGTGTACATATGTGAGTAATTTCTAGTGTTACAGTCACATCAAGTGTGTGCATCTGCAACTATGTACATAAGTATGTAGATTTGTGATCAGTGTGTCTCTCTGTCATACGTGCGTACATGATTATTTTGAAAACTGTTATGTACATAGGTATTCATTTTAAAGGCCATTTTGTGTAAAATGTTGTGATTTGTTCCTTGCTTCCTAACATGTCCCACAATTATGTGCTTGCCAGCCATGGCTGTTTGTGCAGTCTATATAGCATGTGTGTGGTGCGAAGACTAATATTTGGCACTAGCACTACACACATTCCAAATGAACACAAATGGGGGTTCCGTGAAGGTACTTCACTTGCCATTGCTGGGATTCTCTTGTTTCTTCGAGGTTCATTTCGTTTGATTGCATTTCCTATTTTTGCTTAATAGGCAATTTTGACAGGACCACTATTCAGCAACAAATCGATTTCAGGAAGAATTTGAAATCTCATGAGAATTTGACTAATTTCTTGGGATGTTTTATCGGCGGCAAAAAAAGTATGCATGTACATTATTGTGTTTATGTACACAGAACATGTGTTTTGTATGAATTTTGAGTGATTCTGTTCACTGTTTTGGAGCTGCAGTGGTTTGTTCCGTGCCCTTTACACACTCATAAGTACACAAATACGTACTCATGTGCTGCGCTGTGTGCTATGGCATGAGGTGGTTGTCCCTTCCAGTGATCTTGGTTGTTGAGTTGGGCTGGTATGGGAGCCTCCTACCCTTCCTGGAGGAGAAGAGCAGAGCCATCTACTTGAACACAGATACAACTTGGAATAAACTAGGAGATTTTGATGACATTCACGAGAGGACAGCTCATGTTGACTGTGAAACAAACGGTTTAGAGTCCATCATTTCCAGTGAAGACTACCAGAGAGCATTCCTGGGTCCCATGCGTGAACGCTTGTCCGAGGATAACATGCTCATCTTTGCCCTGCAGATTGCACTGGCTTTAGAACACTTGAGCAAATGTGCTGTAAGTGCAACATTGTACATACGTACATATACGTACGTACTGTATGTATGTACGTACGTACTGTAACTACGTACAGTACATACAATTTGCACTACATACATTTAACTTTGTACAGTAGGTTCCATCCCCTCACAACCCTTACCATGTGCTTCTTTACGCAATCTTAGGACATTAATGTGTACAATATACGTACTAACGTATGTTCCTCGATACAGTACTGTATACGTATTTGGTACTCTTGTGTGTGTTCGTTTCCACCTCGTGTTTTGCTTATATGATTTTTGTTTGCAGTACATTTCTACAGTACATACTCTTCTCTCCTCTTGTAGTGTGTACACAAAGGACTAACGTGTGAATCAGTCTACATAGCAAGTAATTTTGGTTTAAAGGTTGGAGGATTTGATGCTGACATGGACCAACCCGTGCATGTCAATGAGGTAAAGCATTTTCTTGGAACGATGGAAGTCATGAACATTGTATGACTTTCATTGCATGTTTGTAGATGACTGATGGTCCACTGCTGCAGAAGAAAACAGCCTCTGTGGGTTCTTGTGCTTTTATCATATTGAGTATACGTACTTGCATATTTGTTACTGAGCTATGCTATGGAGACTTGTTTTCTAGTAACGATTTGGAAGCACCATTGTTGGTGCTAACTTGTGTACATATGCACACATGTACATATGTACCTGTTGTACACATTTCATGTGTGTGAGAGTGTCGTGTGGTGCATTATTTTGAGTTTGTTGTGTGTGTACATACATAATAGTGTGCTGCTCGAAAGTGTATGTACTAATGAAGACGAGACTCTTACTTTCCAGCAATATTGTAGAAATACATGTACTGTCCTGTTGCTGTATGTACCTGGTTTGTTCTGTAGAATCGTTTACTTGCAAAATGGTCACCTCCTGAGGCAATTGAATCATTGAATTTCTCTCAGAGCAGTGATGTGTGAGTGGTGCATTCTGTGGACAGCCAATTAAATTTTATTCCTTGTGATTATTGCGCAATCTCATCTTGTACACATGTAGCTGGTCTTTTGGTATGACGATTTGGGAACTAGCCTCATATGGTAAGCAGATCTACTTGTGCAGATCAACAAAGGTCACATTATTACACACACTTGACACGTGTGTGTGTGTGTGTGTGTGTGTGTGTGTGTGTGTGTGTGTGTGTGTGTGTACGTACATGTTATGTATTATACATCCATGTGTATGAGTGTTTATGTATGTTTGTATTGATTTAAGGTACGTACGTACGTACATAAGTTTGTGGTCAACATTTCCAATTCAGTGCTGAATGCCTGCAATGAGTAATTTGTTAATTGAGTTTCACTACCATGGTCTTCTAGAAATAATGGGGCTTTTACGTATATGTTTGTATATATTTCAGTCAGCACTCTATAGAGTATTGCACACTGAATGTATCACCTGAACTACCTGATCTTTTGATGTCTTTTAATGCCAAGAGATGAAGTCATGTTATACGTATGTACTGTGTGCATGCGTGGAACACATGAGATATTGTAGTAGTGGATTCCTCTTACTTGCTTCACTTTAGTACCTCATTGCAATGCTCTTTTGTTTCACTTGTAGTTGTTCTTTATTGCTGTGTGTCTAAGTACGTCACGTACATACACCGTAACTCACAAAGACATCCCTGACTTGTCCCTGCATACCTCTGTAGGCTGTGTCCCGTGGGAGGACTTGAGACTGAATGGTTTGGTTAAGCACCTCAATGAGGGTGCTGTGCCAGCCCAGCCAAACGGTTGCTCAGATACCTTGTGAGTGATGTTTTTTTTTTGCTTGAACCAAGTCAAAGGTTCGTTTTATTATCCTTACTGATTTTCAGGTATGCTGTAATGAAGAAATGCTGGGTGAAGGATGCAGATGATCGTCCTGGAATCAATACTATTGCTCGTGATCTGAAGAGGCTTGTACGTGTCGACTCTGAGCCACCAGTAAGTTTGAACATATAAAGTTATGTGCTTGCACCACTAAACTCACACACTTTCCCTTTCACTCTCAGATGGGTCATGACAAGCGGAGGAGATCAACTCTGCCAATGATCGATTCCAGCCTCACTACAGTGCACGAGGAGGAAGACAATGTGTCCATCAACTAGCCAAACTACTACTCTAATCTACCCTCTTATTCCTTCCTACTCACCCCAAATTGTTATGTGCGTATTTTAGTTCCCACTTTCCTTTATGTTATGTAGAGTTGTAAGCACTCCTTCAGCTGCTATATTATACCAATCATACCAGTCAGTGTTTAACTTACTGTACATTTGGTTCACATTGTAATAATAATTATTATGGGTGTCTATATCCTGTTTTATGGTAATCCATGTGTTATGCATGTGTGCATTAGATCTGTGTATCTTTACATACATGGTATGGTTGTGCATATACATACATACGTAGGTCGGTCTTATGTAACTACATCATGGTAGAATACATAATATTATATATTGTGAACTCATAGCGTGCATACATGCATGTACATGTACAATGTCATATTTTTTTAGATATGCATTTTTATAATGTATATTATGCATGTGTGTGTGTGTGTGTGTGTGCGTGCGTGCATGCATGCATGTGTGCGTACATGTGTGTGTGTATGCATGTGCATGCGTGTGTGTGTGCCAGAAGTGTGGCCTCATGCACTGAGGACAGTTTTGTAGCACATACCTGGTGTGAAAGGCATGCAATTCTGGCGTATGATCCAGACCTGCAGGTCTCCACAGGATTGATACCGACTATACTTAATATACCAACTATCGAGCCAACACAGCATGCATGCATGGTCAATGGGAAAACGTTGGCCATGCATGCATGCAGTATATATTATAATGGCTCGATAGTTGGTACAGTCAAACTTGGTTATAAAGTCACTGTTTACAACATCAACCTGTTTACAACAACACACATGGCAGGAACAGATTCAATGGTCTCTGTACTAAATGTCCTGGTTACAACAACAACTTGGTTATAACAGCACATTTTAGTGGCACCAAGGGTGTCGTTGTAAACAAGTTTGACTGTATATAGGTATATACTGTTTGACATTACATTTTTGTGTGTGTTTGTGCGTTTGTACGGGTGTGGGTGTGGGTGTGGGTATGTGTGTGTTTGTGTATGCGTGTGTGTGTGTGTTTGTGCGTGTGTTGTGTGTGTGTGTGTGTGTGTGTGTGTGTGTGTGTGTGTGTGTGTGTGTGTGTGTGTGTGTGCATGTGTGTGTGTGTGTGTGTGTGCATGTGTGTGTGTACGTGTGTGTGTGTGTGTGTGTGTGTGTGTGTGTGTTTGTGTGTTCGTTTGTGTGTGTGGCTATAATTTCCAACATCGATGACAGCCTCACAGCTGTCATCTCCACAGATCGAGTCATGGACCACTGCCCCCATCCACCTTCAGCTAGGAGTCTACTAGGGTGACCCATTGTCAGTCATCGTCTTCAACACCATGATGAACACCCTGATAGACCCAACCACACAGCGCTGCATGCGCTGTGTGATTGGGTCTACCAGGGTGTTAATCACGATGTTTGTGTGTGTGTGTGTGTGCGTGTGTTCATGTGTGTGTGTGTGTGTGTGCGTGTGTTCATGTGTGTGTGTGTGTGTGTGTGTGTGTGTGTGTGTGTGTGTGTGTGTGTGTGTTGTGTGTTTATGTGTGCATGGTGTGTGTGTGTTCATGTGTGTGTGTGTGTGTGTGTGTGTGTGTGTGTGTGTGTGTGTGTGTGTGTGTGTGTGTGTGTGTGCTTGTGTGTGTATGTGTGTGTGTGTGTGTGTACGTGTGTGTGTGTGTGTATGTGTGTATGTGTGTTTGTGTGTTCATGTGTGTGTGTGTGTGTGTGTGTGTGTGTGTGTGTGTGTGTATGTGTGTGTGTGTGTGTGTGTGTGTGTGTGCGTGTGTGTGTGTACATGAGTGTGTTATGTCCAGGGGTACGTTGCATCTGAAGTCCATAGCCACAAAACAAGAGAACAATACAGACGGTACAGAGCTCCAGGAATCATTCACCGCGCAGCTTGGACTATAAGGAACACGATTGACCTATTTCCATTACTCCAAGTTTGGATTCTTACCACTGTGCTTTTGAGAGAAAATTTCAAACAAACATCTCTTTTCTTTACATTGCAGTCACTTGCAATTATTTATGTTAGTAAATGTCATTATGCAACTCATTAGGAGAGACTTATAGTCTGGCCTGCTATACCGTCCCTGAAAATACTTGCGTGGCGGGTGGGGGAGGGATGGGGGAGGTTAGAAGGGGGTGTATCCAGCCAGGCCTTTGCATGTTTTTAGTAAATTTAGCTTTTACTAATTTCTGTATGATATATTATTATATGAAGTTTATAAGATTCTGCAAAGTTCTTCTCAAAGAACATTCTTATAGTAGCTTTATAGCAATGTAAATACAGTTAAGAGCTGTCAACAACTGTGCATGCAACCTTCACACCAATTTTTGAAACCATCCAAATATGCTTATTTGCAGGGGCACTCAGCACTCTTCTGTTGTTAGTACTTGTAAGTTCAGCCAACAATGACCCACCATTAATTCGTTTCACATATCATGTATGCGATTTATGTTTAGTTATTGCTAACTTCACATCCTGGGTATGGAACGTGATGCACAAGCTTAAGTATGCCCAACCCTTTCCCCCCTCTCATGGTGCCCCTTTTCCTACTTGCCTCCCGGCCTCCTGGTAAGGAGCGCAGGTAGGTTATGTGCACTCCAAGCAGTAAGGGGGCGTTTCTGTGGCTTCACACAATGCAATCAATTTGCATTTCATTATCGAGCTGTGATCAGGTGCAGATTGCGTGACTATTGAAGATGCAGTTTGATTATCTAGCAAGGCAAGTAGAATAAGCGCGTATTTTAGTTCCAAAAGACTTTAGTTCTGTATTTTATTCGATATTTTTAAGCGCACTTGATCCCTTTGCTGAATTGCATGCGCTTCAAATTCACCACAGCCTTTTCCGTACGAAAATTCGTATACTTTCGCTACGATACGTTTACGGATAATAGTCACCTGACGTCCGTGTGACCACGAATGGAAGATGAGTGCTTATTTAATAAAATATTTTGACAAGTAGAATTAAAATATAACACTGGGTGGTTAATACAGGTAGATACACACTTGTAAGTTAGAAACTAAGACAACATGCACATGTAATCAAAAATAATGTCAGAAGTCTATACGGCTTTCAGCAATCTGTGTCGCAGTGTTGTTGGTGCAGATGGATTTGCAAGTGTTCCTTGAGCCACGGATACACATGATAGATATTCGCAACAGTGCGAAGCTCAGTTTGCAGCGGATCCAACCAATGGTTTGATGATAAGGCAACCCTTTCTTCTCGCTTATCATTGAGGCTAAACGACTGTAGAAGCTGGTAGCAATAGGAGCCATTCCTCCGGTGGCTGACATCACCAAGGGTGTAAAAGAGGCATGCTCGACATCTAGTACTCTTTGCTCGTATGATCTCTTCGTCTCATTTTCATGCTTCCGGTACACTGACATTATCGGGGCCTGACGGTTTGATTGGGCGCTTGGGTTAAATACCCTGACATCAAAAAATGATTTAATAAAATATGGAGTTGCTATTCCAGCACTGACTATGCATAATATTATCCGCTGCTAACACTGATCTTACAAGTGGCCTGGTGTGGTTCAGATGTACCACCTGGTTTTCCTCAGATTTTCAGGCACAGATCATGCCATGTATATCTGTGGCATGATATGCTCCTGTACATTCTAAACCGCGTATGGTGGTACTTGTACCACGTGTATCACGCCCATATACACCATACACAGTGTGTAAACTCGTATTAATTCCTAATAATAACTAGCCTATACTTCTACGTGGCTGTAAAGGCGTATACTAATACTGAACCCTTTGAAGAGACTGTCTGTATTGTTTCAAATGGTGAGTCTCCAGCCCAATTGTTATTTGATTTGTCCCTGCTTCACTGGTACATGGCTATATTGTCAGCTAATCCGCGAGAATCTTTTCATCTAACCGCGGTTAATCCCCAGAAATGGGCTGAATACATCGTAGCATATGGCATGCTAGTCTGGCGTTGCCAACCCAATCTCGCTCGGCCATTTTCGGGGACTGACGTCGCTCGCCCGGTGACGTCAGTCCCCGAAAATGGCCGAGCGAGATTGGGTCGGCAACACCAGACTAATGGCATGCGGCATGGTAACTTTGTACTTCTCAGTCTTTCACTTCATTTTCACTTAATATGCAGGCCTTTCAAGATTGTGGAAGTGGCATCTCCAAATGAAACCCGAAGTTTATTTTGTTTTATTTGTCATTTTGTTAATTGTGGAAACTACATCTTTGGCATATAATATCTGACTGTTTATTTTGTTTTTGTCATATATCGTTGCTTGTCACCTGTGATCTGTATGCTCATGTTATGTTCTTAATTCTATTTACAATTTTCAAGCCTGATCAGATTTCATTGACAAGTGTGTACAGTAAAGCCTCACTAAGAGAAATTTTAGACAGCAAACCAAACAGGGCTAGGAAACTGGTTTGTGTCAAGCAGGCAGGAGTGTTTAATTGGGTTCTACTGTAGATACCTTGGTATGCTATAATATGGCCGCTTGTGCATTTATAATATAGTTGAATCTACAGTTACTGTAACATTTACGTTCATTGAAATAGTCATAAATAGCCATCAAAGGCTCAAAATGAAAGCAATAAAGAGTTGAATCTACAGTTACTGTAACATTTGCGTACATTGAAATATTCATAAATAAATATTCAAGCCTTATTTTGAGGCACCTGGTAGAACAGGTTGAAGCCCTCGACTTCGGCATTCTTCTGTGTATTTGTTCCGGGCCTTTACCATTCTAAGGCAGGCAACAATGAAAGGATTGAAATAGCACTTCCTAATGATTCAACTAAATTCATATAGGTATACTGTACCTGTGCAGGAAGAAGCAGTGATGGGTCTTCGGTATGCTGCAGACAATCTTCTTGAATCTTACACATGCAGTAAAGGTGCATGCAGGGGCGGATCCAGGAATTTTGGATAGAGGGGGTTGCAATCAAGAGCATGCATGTACATATGGACATACAGTCCATATGTACATATACTATTTTGCTGGTCTACACTACACACTAGCCGAAATCATGACCTTATAACGCTACATAATGGCGACCGTGTTGTGTGACACCTGTTGAATCTCAATCACAATGGTAAAAACTGTTGTGCTTGAGATTCTATCCCACTCTAGCAGATGCTCCAACCTTACCTGATGTGCAAGTGGGAGGTTAAGTCCAAATTTAAAGGAAAATGGAAGACAATGATTCTGACATGCATGCATGAACCAGTGCATGGCTAACTATGCTCAAGTTGTTCAAGTTCCCATGAATATATAGAATGTATAATGCATGCAGTGGATATTACTCATAGTGACTATTTTAGGTGATTATGATATCATACACATAATCTATTTTTAGGTGAAAAATGGATACCTGAGGTCACTAGGCAAAAAGTACTTTCCTTTTCACCATTTTTGTGCTCGGATTTTGCCAAAGGAAGGTTCTACACTTAAGCACTTTTAGATTGACAAAGTTAACTGGTGAAAATGGGAAATTCGGAAGGTTAGAGTATAAAATGGGAGATCGGAGGGATTCTTGCAGAACGGCTCTTAAAAATCGGGAGATTTCTCGCTTAATCGTGAGAGTTGGAGCCTCTGCTCTAAGTACTAAACTAGCTTAGCCTTCCCTCTGAGAGGGAGTTTAAGAATGGCCATGGTATACTGCTGATGATACAGCTTGTAGAATCTAATTTTTTCTGTATCAGTGTATTCTTTAGGGAAAGTCTGAAAGGGGGGGTTGCAACCCCAGCAACCCCCCTCTCGATCCGCCCTGTGCATGTGTGCTATAATTGCCTATAGGTCAATAGGAATTATCCAAAGTCATGTTCACATTGCCACACAAAAATTTTACAGTTTTGCTAGTCGTACCACTCTCGGAATGGTAATTGATGATCCCCGAAACGACAAGGAGCTAGCCGCCAAGATTGTGTTTCATTTTGAGCAGGCTCAAGTGGCTAATTTCATGCGAGAGTATCGACCACGGACGACATTTACCGCATCCATGAACATTCCATGTTTGCAGCGTTTGGCCAGTGACCCAATGTGAGTTCCCCATATACAGTCCTCCATGTACATATACGTACATGCACTATTCATGTTGAATTTTTCAGACTATAGATTAACTTCCCAATATATGCATGCATCCGAAATAATAAAGTTCATATGCTCAAACCAATTTTCCATGTAGGTTAATCACCAGAGTGGTACTGATACCCTTTGTCACCCCAGCATATTCCCGTACCCCCATCGAGCAGGACCAGCCGGACAGCGTACTTGCTGCCAGCATTGAAAATGCTAGAAAGGGAGCAGGAGTAGTCGTCAGACTGGGTCATAGCTTGCTGTCATCTCTAGAGGACTTCCAAGGGATAATGAGTAGAGTGGCCCTATAGCACTACCATCAGCTAAGCCAAGAATACACAGCTTGTATTCTTTGCTCCTGTTGTGTACTTTGAAGGTGAGATTGCAATCTCGTAAGTTTTGTATTGCATATTAATAAGTTCTATATTTTAATTAATAATACATGACTGTATAATACATATTATAAGCTGTTGTTCACTTGAGTGAACTGACTACGTGTACAACTTCTATACTGTACAACATGTTATAGTTGCTGGAAGAAGTCAGTCTCCGAGACCAGTATGAGGACCTTGTGTGGGGATACTTTGAGGACACAGTAGCCAAAGCCTCCATCACATTCCAGGTGAATGTGACAGAGGAAACTGTCCTCAGCAGCAGCAGCACAACATTCTCCAGGCCAACTAGTATCATGGAATTTGAGACCATGTTGTGTGCCTGTGCAGAGGAGAAATCAGTATCAGAGGTTTGCCCTATTAAGCTATATCATATTATGCATAATGCTATAGCTACCATATATATACCCTAGGTTCTCACTTTCTTGAGGGTTGACAGACTGATGTCCGTTAACCCTAATGTCAGGAATCCCCAGCCATCCATAAGCATATATTTGTCCAAATTTCTGAAGACCCTATAGGTGATCCAGCTATTTCCGGCAAGTCCATCATGTCGCTGTTGGATCTTACTTGCAAAGGACACTACAACACTAGTAATCCAGTAGCTTTTCTTCCACAAGGAAGCACTGCCACTAGTGTTCCTTCAAAAAAACAAAAGGATAAAGTGGACATAACTAGGGCACTGCAAGTACACAAATGTGTGTTTAGTGAAGACAGCCTTGCTATTCTTGAGAAAGGTACGTTTGTACACTGTCAAGTCTATTTCATAATTGTATACACACAAAAGCATACACACACAAACACACACACATGCACACAGAGTATTATCTTATATATATATATATATATATATATATATATATATATATATATTATAAGCCCTCCTGGTTTTGCAGGACACTCCCCCATCATACATGTCCTGTAACACACATTTCCATCCTCTCGCAGCCACAAAGGTACAGCCATTGTTAGTGAGGTCACCACTGAAACACCACTCTGACCAGTGGGAGGGTGAGTACGTACACACATATATCCAGCAGCTGCATGCTTCCATTCTCACGTGGAAAAGAAATTGGCATAATAATATTATATATAAAATAATACAATCTATATCAAGAATATTATTTAGATGGATATTACTTATCATGTATATTAGACACTATATCCAGTGCAGTATCCCTTTCGGGTACCTCACATACCACACAGTCAATTGCAGATGCAGACCTCAAGGAGTCAGAAGCCAGTTGTGAGTTCCATATATTGTGTGCAACCATATACCTGACAATCAGTCACTTCTTCACATGATTCGAACACATGTAGTACAATCCAATGAAATCTTGTCAATGCACGTGGGTACCTCGGCCGGTAGCACAAATACAAAACCAAATGCAGATCACAAGGAGTCAGAAACCAGTCGTGAGTGTCTTCAATCCAATCACACAAACAATACCATTCAATTTTTCAATTACAAACACCATTAATTTTGTATCTCATGTACATTCACTTTAGGATCTGTGTCCCTCGGAGGAACCCATGCTATTCCCACTGATACCTTGGCTAGATCACCACTAAAAAGACATGAGTGCATTGTATATGTGTAATATACAAACATGTAATTTTTTAAATAATATTGGTATATATAAGTGTGAATCTTTTCACGTATTTAACATAATACATAATTATTTGCATATGCAGCATTGCCGATCTGTCAATCGACACCACTTCCCAAGGTGTCCCAACCACCATCACTATCAGAAAGAGGTATTATGTTTGTAATATTAATGACTATCATGCATACAATGTCATACCTTTGTTTATCGCATACACACAACATGCACATATGTATTTGCAGTAATATAGTAGTAAACTCTCTCATATCGTATATAGACTTCACTGAGGAGGAACATAAAAAGTTCCAAATGCGGCTTGGCGAGGGGTATGACTTAAAAGATGATGAGAGATACAATAAGTGGAGAAAATGGAAAGAGAGTGCAGGTACAGGGCATGTAATCTCCATATTATGCTTAAATGCATAATATGGTCTCAGACTGACTACACTTTATAGTATGTTCTCTTATCAGTTCACCTATACAGCATACTCTTTGTGCTTGTAGACACACAGCCACCCTACTTGAGGAATCTGTTTGCCACAAAAATGACAGATGAACCCCTTTCACATCTGCGAAGAAAAGTAGGGAAGGGCAATAAAAAAGCAAAAGGCAAGAGAGGTAAAAGCGGAAAGAAAGGCAACAAAGATGACTGCCCAATTTGCAGTAAGGATCCAGCAACTGGCAGTCTTTGGATTGCCTGCGATGAATGTAACCAATGGTACCATTGCGACTGTGTACATATAACTAAAGGCCAAGCCAAAGAAATGGCCACTTTTAAGTGTCCTCAAGGATGCATGTTAAAGTAACTATAAACATGGCTAGCAGACTGAGATCCGTTCACTATATATTACACTGTCTCCGTCCTTGTCCTTTTTTCAACTGATGAATATACTTTAATTGTGTAATTCATCTTTTGACTTAGCTGTAAAGTTTAAGTATAATGCAACATCAATGTTATTGAATCTTTTATTTAATTCAATTAAGCAGAGTTTTATAGTTAATATGATAAAATTTGAGGTATAGAAGTGTAATACATGTAATTATATTTAAGTAGCTAGTGCATATATTTTTAGTACACAGGTACATGGCATGTCATGTAATCATATGTGATATGTGAGTGGATTGAGCAGTATGTCATTGAGTGATATGTAGGTGGTACGGGTGGTACAGGTGGTTCAGGTGGTTCAGGTGGTACGGGTGGTTCAGGTGGTATGGGTGGTTCAGGTGGTTCAGGTGGTACAGGTGGTACGTACATGTGGTTCAGGTGGTACAGGTGGTACGTGTGGTTCAGGTGGTACGGGTGGTACAGATGGTTCAGGTGGTACGGGTGGTACAGGTGGTACAGGTGGTACAGGTGGTACGAGTGGTACAGGTGGTACAGGTGGTTCAGGTGGTACAGGTGGTACAGGTGGTTCAGGTGGTACGGGTGGTTCAGGTGGAACAGGTGGTACAGGTGGTACAGGTGGTACAGGTGGTTCAGGTGGTACGGGTGGTTCAGGTGGTACAGGTGGTTCAGGTGGTACAGGTGGTTCAGGTGGTACGGGTGGTACGGGTGGTTCAGGTGGTACAGGTGGTTCAGGTGGTACGGGTGGTTCAGGTGGTACGGGTGGTTCAGGTGGTTCAGGTGGTATGGGTGGTATGGGTGGTACAGGTGGTGCGGGTGATACAGGTGATACAGGTGGTTCAGGTGGTACAGTTATACAGGTGGGTGGTAACATTGGTACAGAGATACAGATAGACAATTAATACAATGGCTTATTTAATAAAATATGGAGTTGCTATTCCAGCACTGACTATGCTGCATAATATTATCCGCTGCTAACACTGATCTTACAAGTGGCCTGGTGTGGTTCAGATGTACCACCTGGTTTTCCTCAGATTTTCAGGCACAGATCATGCCATGTATAATCCTCCACGGTGAAAAGTTAGTCTTATCCTTTGTTAACAAGCGTACAAACTTACAAAGCTAAAGAGCACCGTTTAGAACTCCGCCTTTTGGAAAGAAAACTGGTAGTCAAAGCTTTATACATGGCATGATAACAAAGGATAAGACTAACTTTTCACCGTGGGGGATTATGATAGCTCCTACCTTTCGTTTTATGTACACGTGTTTGTAATTTTCTTCTCTCCAAAAACTACAAAAAGCTGTACATCTCAGGAACAAAGAAGTATGTCAAAATCCCCCACAGTGAAAAGTTAGATATGGATCCTAGGAACCTTTCTAGGTAAAAATCATAGCACTTTACCGGCGTTTAGAACTCCGCCTTTTTTGACTAAAGCCGAATTTTCTATGGTTTGGATAATGTTCTTTTTTACCGTTTGAAAAAATGAGTTAGCAACAATCGAACTTCGGAAAAGTAAATTAGAAATGCTGCTGTAGCATTCAGATTCATTCTATCTATTCGTTTTTATTGTTTACGCTTCATGTAGGGAGAAAATTAGGGTGTGTTTACGACCGACTTTTTCGGCGGCCATCTTGTCTCGGGCTCAATGTGCACATAACTTACCTGCGCTAGGGAGTAGGAAAAAGGACTGGTGACATGAGACTACAAGGCTCAACATGGAATGATGTGTGATTTAACTTAATGGATGTTAATTACAATGTTACTATGAATGGCTGACCCAAGACAAGACTGCAAGAAGACCTACAGCATCAACTGAAAGCTTTATATAAGAATAGTGAGGTGAACTTTAGTAAGGAAACTGAAAGTATAGATCGATGTTGAAAGGATGGGTCTGTGTACAAAGCGAAAATGCTACAAGTGTATCAGATCATGTTGTTTCTTGGTGTGTGGGTCCTTCTTGATACTGATGGTGTTAGTGGCAAGTGATTTGAGAAGAAGAAGCATAAGAATCCATCGTAAAGGAACAAATTGTAGTGATGCTGAAAGTTTGGCTTACCTAAGAGAAGTTGTACGTGCAGTTTGGTACAAGTGATGATATTCACCATTATAATTGTATATACATAAATTGCATTATCCTCATATATATCACTAGCTGTCACTTTTTATTTTGGCTTTTTTAATATTAAAATTGGCTTCCCAATTGATGTGTATTTAGTCATTTTCCTCAATGGGGTTTGTAGTATCGAAGATGAGATGGTGTGTTTTCTGTAATATATACAATGTAATGTGGAGTATCGAAGGTGATATGCAGTACGTGGAACACCTCTAAATCAGACCCCTAAATTTCAGGCACCTCTCTAACATGGACACATGCCACCTAAACCCAATAGTTGACTACACTTTTCCAAAGTCAATCTTCAACCGCCGAAATGCTTGTGGACACCTTCAAAATCAGGACAGGTCTTTGTGGTCTCAAGGTGTTCGAAACAGAGGGGTTCTGTTCTATACAGTCATACCTCACTTATCCGCACACATCCGTTCTGAATGAAATTGCGGATAAAGTGAGGGAATTGGATAAATGAGGGAGTAGTGGTACAGTGTACAGTAGGACTATTGCAGAGTTGTTCCAGTAAAAACTATTGCGGAAGGTGAGGAAAACTGAATATCTGAGGAGCGGATAAGTGCATGAGGTCTCACTGTATATATTTTGCATATATATATATATATATATATATATATATATATATATATATATATATGTATGTATGTTATATATTACTGTATAATCATAGACACTAAATACTATACGTAGTGTCTATGGTATAATATCCTGTCTATATATAGCCCTATGTATGTCTATCCCTATGTCGATTCAGCCCTGTGCAACAAACAAGATCATATACCTTGTTCCAATGTTTTATGACCCATTTTAAACAATTTTTATACTTTTGTACTATATATTGTTCTTATATTATTATAATTATGTCTTCTGTTTTCATGCATGGTATCCCAACTGGGTAATGTATACTTTGGCTACATATTCCCATGGGAATGGATGTCATCCATGTCAACAGACTAGCAAATTAAGCAATAATACCTCACAATTAAGAGAAATCAGTTATGAAAAAAGTATGGTACATGCACCCATGCAATGACTTGGACATAAGCAGTACAGTCAGTCAGGCCTTTGACAACCAGCACCCTTGATATATCCAGCCAATTATGATTTATGTAAAATAGATTGATGTGCACAGTACATGCATATATAAACCGGCCTTTGGTTTCCAGTTCCAGCATCATCAGCTTATGCACATTGGTATGTGTGAGTGCAATTTTTTGACTAATTAATCCAGCACCTCTAGAATCAAGGCACTAGAACCATAGCTCGAGTTAGTTTGACTTAACTTTAGAATGCATGTGTGGTAATTCATACCACTCTGTATAACCATCATGCATGTATTGTATGTTATTATTATGTGTTCCAATTATATTATATAATACTGTATACTGCTTTAATAATTTGCCTATCTCAGTGTTGAATTTTAATGAATCTTTGTTCATCCAGCACCCTCTACAGCCATCCAGCATATGTTAATGGAACCAATGCAGCCGGATTAAAGTCATTGCTGTAATAAATACCAGGGGCATAGCTAGCACAGGGCTCAGCGGGCTTGAGCCCCCTTTGAAGTTTCTTCCCCAAAAAAATCTTGAGAACTCCCTTTCTTCTCAACTCCACAAACTGCTGGCCTGGATTGGGCCCACTGTCTGTTAGTTCATGAATAATATTATATATTTCTAGATTTGTTATACAACTAATTCAAAACTAAAAACGATCTGAAATACAAAGAGTAACTTGTTAGTTCTGAAGAAACTGCTACGAAAGTACGCAGACATGTTTGAGCGCTTGAAGGTCAGGTGGGCATGGTTATACTGCAGACTAACTTTCAATTTTACATTGAACCCCCCCCCTTCTTAAAATCCTCGCTATACGCCCCTGAATACAGATCGGGGGAAGGAATACTCAACCTCGGCTTTGCCTCCCTCTGTATCTATTACAGCTAATGTCCTCGTCCTTGGGTGATAACTGCATACCCATATGCACTTCCTGCCCATGATTTATTTAATATGACAACAGGTACTTCGTACCATTCCATGCAAATAATAGTGCGATCTGTTAACTGGTCAGTAAATAAATAAATAAATAAATAAATAATATATATATATTTCTATCCCAGTTTGTGAAAGATCCAAGGAAAAACTGGGCATATATGGTAGTTATCCCCAGGGTGATAACTACCAGGTATTAATCAATAGTCAATTTGGTGTTAATGAAATCAATTATTGTCAATCAAGTCTACTAATTGAAAATCATTTTGCATGGGATAGAAGTTTGTTGTATCCCAGTTCCCTTGCATGATATCCAGGTCATCGCCCGTGGCCTCGGCTTCGCTTCGCCTCGGTCTTGGGTGACATGCCATTGGTAAATACTATGCATGCTTATTATGTAAAAATGACATTTACTATTGATGTTCAGAAATGATGTAATGGAACATCCTTGCAAGAGATAGTGATGACGTTATATGATTTGATCATTTGCATGTATGTCATTTCCTGTAGTGCTCCAATTATTCAAAAGGGTTGGTCCCAGGTTCATTCTGCAAAAGCATGTGTTCTGAAATGGTTCAATACAGCAAGTGTTTGGGACATGGAGTGTCACCACATGTTCTTCTGGTGAAGTACAAAGGCAAGGACGTAGTACTGAAAGTCAAAAGAGCGTATAGAAATCATATTATTGAGTTTAAAATGCGTGAGGTAGAATACCTTCAGGATAAACATGGCTCTCTCCTTAACTTTGAGCACTTTGCTACCATGATCAATAGCACCATCAAAGAGGTTATGTTTGGATGGGGAAGAACATATGCAAGCAAGGATGTCATTGATGAATTCTTACTGGAATGTGATGCCAACTCTGATGCTCTGATATCTTATCACGAAGCTGCTTCCTGCATGAGGATATTGGTTTCAAAAGAATATGTTTTCTATGTACTACTGAGGGGCTTTCCAGGGATGCCTGAAGTATATGGAACTTGTGGGAGCATTTTTGCTGTACAAAGCACTTTGGCAGATGACTTACAGGACCATGTTGCCTTGGATCCTAGAACATGGAAGAAAAGGGCTATGATTGCCATCTCAATGATTGACATGGTGGAAGCATTTGAGCACACACCTTATGGCACTGTCTACCTCTGTGATGTGTGGGAGGGCAATTTTGGAGTTGACAGTTCCCTCAAAGTCTACGCTATTGACATGGATTTGTCCTTCTTTGAGGGACAACTTCTTTCATTGTTAGAAAGGAAAACAAAGTGCACTTCTAATGATACCTGTCACAGTGACCATTTCTCTTGTTGGTCCAAGTGCAATCTTTCAACAAACTTGTGTGAACCAAAACTCTACTCAAGTAACCTCCAAGTAAGTACATACGTGGTGTTGTTTGCTGATTTGTCCACACATACAGCACTATAAACCTGTCACATGAACATTGTTACAATGTTGTTGGAATGTAAAATCATCGCAGTGGCATTGGTTCTGTATGTATAACCAAAGTTCAATAGTCTGTATCCTGAGGATTACTATCGCGTCTCATCTTCTTCTGAGTTTGCAGGTTATATGCAATAAAATTTTCCTACCAGATGTCAGTAAAGATGGAAGATTCCTGATCAACCCTCCAGAGAGAATAGCAGACCGTTTGGATGAGCTGTTGGAGACATGTGGGCATCCTCAGCACCTCATTCGCTACTTCAATGATACACTAGTGCGTTCTCCACCCAACATCTTGAACAGCCTGAGAAGCTTACTACGGGAATCCATTAAAAACATATGACTGTGTTGTACTCAAATGAAAATCTATGTACATATAGTGCATGTGGCTTATAAGCTTAATTTTATACTTGTGTATTTATTATCTGTGAAGGATATACCTTTTTACTGACAGGAATATTATGGTTTTTACGTACCGCAATATTTCTCCAGAATTATGACATGCATCGATCTGCACTTGCAATATGCATACATGCATGCGTAATTATTAATTTGTAATGCAGCTGCAAAGTCGAAGAACATTGGTGTGGGGTTGAGTAGATTAATGTTAAAATCAAACGAATTTCACTTATCAGGGCTGGAGTAAGCTCTGTCTGACCAGTACGGCCATCAACATACTATAGCTGAGAATTAAGATGACTCTAGTAGTATCGCTCACCCTTCAGTATACGTATTATGTGTACATGCAACATCCAGGCCCAGATATCACTGCACATTGCTTTGCCCTACCTTGCTCCATTGCATGCATGAAAGTAGTACGTACCTCTGATAGTGAAAGTGAGATACCAGGTCCTATATATTTAATTTGCCTTAATTCCCTTAGTTTGGGGTACGCACATCCAATTAAATTTTACTGTATTTATATTATTAGTGTATATCACGTACATATGCATGTGCAGATCCACAGGTGCATGTGAGAAGCTGTGCAATGTCATCATGGTGACTCAGGACAACAGCTGCTAGGATTTATAGAACCGTTTCAGTTTGTTGCTAGTACTGAATGAAATAGTCTATAAAGCTACTGATACAATAAATAAACGGAAGTTTTTGAATTGATCAAGCTAGGCTTTAAACTTTTACTGTCCTCAATAGTCCTCAATAACTATATTTTTATAAGGCTTTTTTACTTTTAAGGTAAGTTTGTGGCAAAAAGTGGTATATGGTCATGGCTATAGTAATAATATTCAGCTAGCTATATATTTGAACACATTAACATGTGTTCATGTGAGCACACAATAACATATAACACAGACATGCATATATGCATGACAAAACCTAATGTCACTAATTATCCAAATACAGAGCTAGACAGCATGAGTGTGACAACTGCCAAGCCTGTACACTGTACGTACATTATTACCAAGTATACGGAAAACATCATACGCATGCACCAAAGAGCAATGTTGACAACCACATCAGTGAGTACGTGACCACAGATCGATTCACAATAAGACAAGAATCAATATAAAAACCACGAGCAGTTGCATACAAAATTCTTTAATAAAAGATTGGCAGAATAATCAAAAAAAAGTATAATCAAAATTATCTCAGACAATGGAAAAAGCAATGGTATCACTAAAATATGCAAAATCTACACACACACAATAGGTCAATTATTTGTAGTATATAATACTGCTTGGTTGCTAGTACTGTTTCTTCACTGGTATGTTCAACTCCTTCTTCATAATAGCAGTGACAATTTCAATAGCTTTGCTGACATTGGGATGACCGGCAAAGGACAGGAAGCCATGGCACAAACCTGGCATTATGTCCAAGGAGACTGGGTGGCCGTAGGATTGGAGCTTTCTGGCCATTGCTACTGAATCATCCAACAATGGGTCAAGCTCACACGCCTACAACATAAAATACCAAAAACACATGTACTCTCTGATCTAACCAGAAGACAGTGCAAACAATACAAATGAGAAAGAGTGGTAAGTGGTTAGCTGGATTTCTCAACGGCTTAGAATATGCCATGCCTACATGCAGTATAACATGTCTATCTCTTTGATGAACACTTCTATCACTGTGATGAACACTTCTATCACTGTGATGAACACTTCTATCTCTGTGATGAACACTTCTATCTCTGTGATGAACACTTCTATCACTGTGATGAACACTTCTATTTCTGTGATGAACACTTCTATCTCTGTGATGAATACTTCTATCTCTGTGATGAACACTTCGGGAACTGAAAAAATTGTTAGCATAATAGAGGTTCCACTATTTTGATGATATTTCACAAGTAAAATAATGTATCTGACCCATAGAAACAGTTTGCTATAGAGAGCTCAGAGGTCACCGCTATTCAGGGAGTTTGCTAAAGGCATTCCACTGTAAGGGTGCTGTGTTCGTTAATTATACACAAAACTAAAAAAATAACAGTATGTGCTTTACACTTTACCTTCCGACAAAACTCAAACCCAAACTGTCTTGCAAAGATCTTGAACAGTACAGTAATTTCTAATAGCAGTTTAACAGTACTTATCCTATCATTAAATTCATACGCATACTTGAACAAACCAACTCATAGATAGATCTCATGTATCAATTTCAAGTGTATTGCGTAATAGGCTTTACAGCAACTTTAAATTTCACATAACATACGTATGTACATACATACGTACGTATGGTGTACAACAATCATGTGTACTCACCACTAAGTGAATAGGTGGGAGACCTTTCCACATCTCAGGAGGAGCCATGTACGGAGAGACGAAGGGCTCACTGCAAGTGGGACTGTCTTGGTAGCTCTGCAGCACATCTGCAGCCAGTGCCTCAATCTCGGGAGGATACATGGCCGGTTTCAACACTCCGTCCTTAGGATCAGTGGTCATCAACACTGGAGCAGCTAAGGGAGTGAATACGAACAACAGTAGAATAATGACAGAACATTTACGGATGCTGGTAGCATTGTATGTGTCAGCAAGCATGTACATATCTACTTAATGACACACACAATACATGTACGACAAGGCCATCAGAGCTGCTGCTACAAGTAAATTACCTGGCTTCTTGCTAGTATCACAGCTATCTTCAACAAAACTAACAGGTTCCAACTCTTCCTCCTCTTCTACAATAGAAATTTCTTCTTCAATTTCAACAAGTTCATCTGCTTCCAGGAGCCCAGGTGTTGATGGAGAGCTGTCAACAGGTTTCTCTGGTATTAATGCTATGGGTAAAGACTGGATTGTGTTGGCCCTCGGAGGGGGTGGCCGAGATGGGAGGGATGGCTTCGATGACAAAGATTGTGTGCGTGTCAGGGTTGGAGAAGCTGATGGTGGCGGAGGACGACTGGGAAGCTCCTTTGGTTGGCTGGATCCATCCTTTGGACACGACTTATTCACACTGGATCGGGTCTTCATGGCTTTACGTAGACTGATACGAGATGACACTGACTCTGTCCTCTTGAGTGAACTGTCGTCCTTTTTGAACTCTTTTCCATTTTCATCACAAGATGGCTCTTTCCCCTTGTACTTTTGTATCATAGCCCTTAGCTCCATTCTCTTCATGTAAGTTGCCTTACCAGGAGTAGAGCCAGTGTAGGCTTGCAAACAGCTCAACAAAATGCCAACAGGCAAAAGGGGATCCATAATACTCAGGCTACGAGAAGGAGATATGACCGTCTTACACAGAAGGGCTGGGTAGATGGACACGACAGCATCAGGAACCCTCAGCCCCAGCTCGCGAGCCTAGACAAAATGATGGGAAGCATAATATACATACGTACCTGTATGTAGATAAATACAGTACACTGTACCATATGTGTGTATGCATGTGTGCACATGCATGAGCACACATATGTACACAAGTAGGTACATATCTGCACTGTACAGATTTGTAATCTTGTACATACACAAAGTGTACATCATGTAATGCAGTTGGTACTGCACGTATGTACATGACAGGATTTACTTGGGAATGAAATCAAAAATTCAGGACATCACCAGCACACTGATAAAGGGTGTCTGACTGCCTACGTATTACACAATACACGGAATACACCACATATACATACGTACGTACGTACTTTCAATGCAACTGCTACCACAAGATTTCCACCAGCTGAATCTCCCAAGAGCACGATCCTCTCACCGGTGGAACCAAGCTGCTCCAGGTTCTTTAGTATCCAGGCATACACATAGGTGCACTCATCGAAGGCCCTTGGAAATGGTGCTTCGGGAGCATGCGAGTAGTTGATGCTGACTAGTGGTACGTCCAGCTCTTTAGCCAGTGGTCTCAGGTAGCCCTGAACACAGGTAGGGAAGGAGTGAAAGTGGAGCTTGCAGATGGAGTGTGATGTGCAGTACTTTGATACAGTTTACATCAGAAATTCACCCATTCTAGTTTGGTGTACGTGTGTACATATACTGCACTCCATATGTACTACATACGTACCTGAATTGTAATAAGATGGAACATGCATAGGGCAAGGTTCCACTGTACGGATGCAGATATCCCAACACACTACATCAACGTACAGTGAATTTTGTTAATCCGACGAAACAATTTTTGAAAATTGAGGTGGATTACTTCTTTCAATGAATTCATGCACAAAATTGATGGCAGATAAAGCGGTAGCGGATTAACGAGAATTCACTGTACGACATGTGTAAGTACAGTATATGTACAGACATACGTACGTATGTACACACGTACAGTATGTATGTTCACTATTGTGCGGTATATGTACACGTCATCCATAGAAAACTTGAGTAAAATTAATGATAAACCACAAATTATCAAAGCAACACACAACTATCTCATTGGGGATGGGGGAATGGACAGCATGGCAGAATACGTGCGCCAAACGTGTTACAGTATGCAAGATTGAATGGATTAGACCCCACTCTTCGGGGAGGGTTGAGAAACAAACGACATCATGCTAAACCAGAATGACCAGTACTGGTGTAGCAATGCAAACATGGCATGAACAGAAATTAAATGACATCAACGTTGAATACACACAAGGTAACTACATCAGTAGCATGCAAGATGGCACTCACTGCTTACCCACTCACCTCACAGGATTTGACAGATTGGGACACAAATCCTCCTCCGTGCAAGTGGACTACTAGCCCTGGGCTTGGAGGACACACAGTAACCCGGCGATTTGCAAAGGTACCTGAAATTTTCTGACAGTAACAGAAAATGTATGTACATACGTACATTGCAAAGTACACATCATGTAATTACTTAAGTTGCAGCCAGTATTGAAGGATGTCAGAGTAACATATGTACACTGTGAACAAGCATTCTCCAAAGTTAGGCTTCAAACAGCAATGCCATGCAAAAGAAATACACATGTAGTTTAGAGGACAGCAGGTTTTGAAGAGGGTATTCCTTAGACTACGCGACAGCCAAATTTAAAATACAGTGGAAAAGAGTATCTATGGTGGAACCCTCTTAACACGCAACTCAAAGGACTGAAGAAGAATGTTCATTTTATCAGTCAAAGGCTGCAAGTATGTACGTATGTAAGTTACTACACGAAAACTCGGACACTACAAGATCCAACACTCCCACAAAGGGCTCACAACAACACACTTGTGGTGTAAAATCACAGGCAAACCAGTACAGTGAACACTTTGCATAGCCAACACAAAACAATTTGTATTATGTACATACTAACCTGCCCCTCACGTCTGTGGCAGGAGTACAGCTTGACGGGAATGGGGCAGTATCCAATATCTGAAAACGGAGGATGGAGTGTAACACTGCCTTCAACACCTTCCACGGTCAAGTCTTTTGCCGGAATAGAGAAGTCTACAGCAGTTTCCATAGTAGGGCACACCCACTTGACAAATTTCTATAATTTCAAAAGAAATGACAGATACACACATAGGCCCAATGGAAGGACAGTAATACAGAAACAATACCAGCACAGAAACGCACACAATGAGAACAGCAAACATACCCGAAGTGCATCCAATTCAAAAGTGGCCCAAAAAGCCTTGGTAAACTCAATGCTTGAATGTTGGGTTAACTCAGCAACCTTCTCTCCTCTTCCGGTGGAATTGCGAATGTAACGAGTTCCTTTTACAATGCTTTCGAACATCTGAACAGGACAAGGTACACAATGACTGTGTGATCATTTGTACAAAGGCACTTGCAATGTACGTATGTGACGTGACAGAACAACGCACCTCCTTCACTGGATCACTCCTGTCACCACCAAACCACTTCTCATATGTAGCCATCGAGATGACAATACCTTGCAGCACATTCTTCAGTAGTGATGAGTACTTCAAATAGAAGAAACATTAAATTTGTTACGGTACACAATTAGCTATGGCAACAGGGATATAACATCACTGTTGATATGCGTACTTACATACGTACATACGTACATGCAGGTACGTATGTACATTCACACTGTACTGAGATTTGATAGAGAGGTACATGTATCTCTTTGTAGTGGGAAATAGAGAGGTACAGTACACGTACATACGTATGTATGTTGACCAAGAATAAAAGATTCCATTTCGATATAGATGAAAATGGTTTTGAAGAGAGTAGCCGAGGGTATGTTTTAACTTTCAGACTGTACTTTTGGAGAAAAAGTCTCTGGCCATTGGTAATCTTCTACAAAAGCCTGTGCAAAGTGCACTAGTTTTTGTAAAGCTCTCAGTTTGGACCATAGATAAACAATCTTTCCAAGGTACGTACTTGTTACTATTTATAGCCTGAAGTTGGTTGTGGTCTGTCAGTTTATATGCTTGATTGATTCTCAAGACATTCTGCAGTTTAAGCAATCTTTCATCAGCACACATGCACCCATGAAAAAAAAAAACATGATTTACTGCCCAAGCAGCTCCTTTGCTGCATGTATGAGGTCATCAGACGACAGACCTGCATCATACTCATGCTACTCCTATGCCTTTGGGTATGAATAAAAGCTAAGTAAATGCTCAGCATTTTATATAGGGTTATAGGGTTAATATAAGAGTTTTATAAGTACCCTTGGTACCATTCATGATTGCATTGCAAGTTGAGTATCCTCATGTACGTGTTCACATTGAAATAAGGCTTCAAGATGATTATTGCTGTCACAAAAACAGCTATTGTTATAGTATTTACACAAAACAGTATTGTCATATCAGAAAGACTATCACGATAATGATATTTCATAATAATGCACTGCCTAATCTGATACCTGAGCCAGCATACACCTACTAACTTGGAATCCAAGGCAAGGTCCATAGTAGGGCTCTCTGTCCACATCCTCCAGCAGCACCATTCTGAAGGCAGCCTGAGACACTTCTCCTTCGATGAACAAGTGACGCTTGTCAGAGATCCTCAAATCAGACTAATGGAAACAATCAGGAAAAAAGATGGAATGTCATACGTGTACGTACATACGTACGCACTTAGTTGAAGACACATTCATGTACATGCATACACATGCACATAAACTCCACAAAAACAGTAGGCGGACAACCTTTTAAGTAATGGAATACACGTAGCAATGCTAATGTTGCAGAAACAGAAAATGGCTTCAGATAGCTGCGACTATTCCATCCAATGAAGTAAAGTACGTACTAAACAAAGTGCTGTCAGAACTCGCTTAGGAGAGGCAGACAACACTGACACTCATTTGCAGTAGTCACTGACAGCAGAAGACTAAGGTGCAGTTTCCAGAAGTACACAAATACACAGGTCATAATGTAGTATCACATTCATATATACGTGTGTAAGTGGACTCTGCTATTATAGCCCACAGTACTACAAGTACAAGTGTTCTGACGAGTCATGTGAAGATCAATTAAGTTTTCAATCCTACTATACAACAACGACTACGAATAGGCTCTGTTCCAAATTACCTCCCTTTACCTTACATGCACAACTAACTTTAATCAGGCACACTGCCATGTCCAAAACAAGAGTCATGCCATTGAAGGCCATAACGTGAGGGTGTATTGTCTTGTAGTGGCCAAAAACTGAATTAAGCATTCCTTCGCGCTCTTTTGAACAAGCTCTAAGGTGCTTGACTAGACGCTCAGAGCAGCTCTTAAAGACCTTTAGAATACTTCTGTACCCATTCCCTTTCACCCTTTTCCCATTGGCGTACACAAAATCATAATGAAGGGCTTGAGCGGATATGAATTCTTGGTTCTTTTTGGCTTTGGGTATAAGTTCGCTGAGTTTAACATAAAGATCGTATATGCTGTTGAAAGCTTCTTTTGTCTTTCTTTGAGACCCGTAGAACTTCACAGCGACGTCTGTGTGCAAAGATAAGTCCCTAAAGAGCTTCTGATAACTGTACACCTCCGTTAGCTTCGCCGTAGCGGAATCCTCGGCGGTCGCCATGTTCTTGCTTATGACTTATGCTATTTTTGGATCCGATGATGTAATGAAATACATGCTGTATATATAATATTTTTGTGCTGGTAAAGCAACCCTCATATTATGGAAGAGGGAGTGATTTGAGGGCATATATAGAACTGAGGAAGAGGAATATATTATAAACCCATGGAGGAGGAAGATTTCCCCTGTACATGTGTGTGGCAGGACCTTTCATAGGAAAGATGACAGGACAAGACACTGCCCTTTCTGTACAGCCTGGTAAGCTAAACTCTTCATGAGGAGTCTTTAATTACCAAAGCCCAGGATCCCGGGTTCAAGGGCTCTGCTATCATTATCAAATGGGCAGCATCAAAAAATTCAAAGGTGTGCTCTCGAATGCCTTGATGTACCAAGCAATGAACAAACAGTTCCTAAATCACAAATGAATATCTTCACGCAATACAAAAGACTAAGTCTTACTAGAAACTTGAAACATTCTATACATAAAAAATAAACATGCAGGCACAAATCAAACACAAGAACTAATCATATCAAACAACATTCAGCAAGGCATCATTGGGAGCCTGGCATGGTTCTGCTAACAATCTCGTGAAGTCTGCGACAAATGATGACTGGTGCACATTCAATCAACTCAACACTCAGCTCAGCATGCCAAGGAAGTGGGCTATCATAATCCTCCATCAATGCTGGAATGAGATCAGCAAACTTATCCAAGATGTCTGTAAAGGAAAAGGACCGATGGTTATGGGCCAAAACACAAGCAACGTTCACATCACAGAAGGCTAACCTTCAGGAAGGCCCTCCTTCTCCACTTGAGCACACCAATCTCTGCGCACACTTTCTAAAGTGGATTGCGCAGAGGCCAAACCACATTGAGACAAGACGTGTACGCAAGGTACCAGCAACTTGATGCAAATATCCATCACATCGTAACTCTCCTCCAAAAACCTCTGCAATACATGTGAGTTGAATCTCTACAGAAACAGGAAATACAAACAAAAATCGAGCGGAAAATACACTAAACCATGCAACCATTTGACCACTGCATCATCAAAAGATATGATTTCCTTACAGCACAATCACAAAGTTTCGATGCATGATGCAAAATACACTTATTGTGCACAAAGAGGATAATGTTTAGTATGCAATATACATACACTATATACACGTAGTACATACAGTACATACATACATTAGTAGCTAGGGCAACAATCGTCACCACAAAGTCAGTCTTCAAACCAACATCTTCTTTACTGCGAGCTAGTTCACAGTTGATGGCATACGCAGCCAAAGCTTGATTGACAGCTTCATCATCCCTATGACAACAGAGCACTATGTACCTACACAAGCATCCAACAATCACCTACTGTGTGCACGCAAGCGCAGTGATGCACTGAACCCTTACTATGATAGTACGTACGTACATATGTATGTATACTTACATATGTATATGTACATGTATGTACGCACAGTAGGCATGTGTTTGCACATGTATTAGCACATACGTATACATGTACAACTATGGGACAATTATCTGATTAATAATATTTTTTGTAGCAATAAACCAGTTGGGATTACTCTCACAACAGCCTTACATAATACACTTTACAATGCCAATGTATGTATGTACGCACATTAGGAATCCACTCAAGAACGTTGTGGAGTGGAGACCACTCCTACCAGAAAAATGCGTGTGTATACACTTGGAGGAAGGAACACTACTCACATTCCCTTCTGACATGCTTCATCAGCACTGATGACATGAAGACACAACTGCTGGTACCTCTGATACAACACCTGCCACTGCTTCTCATCCTGCAACAATGTTTCCTGGTTGTACCCACTGAGCAAGCTCTTTCTTTTTTCTGCTTCTTCTAACAGTGCAGTACTAATGGTACATACATATACATATAAAAATACACTTAGCAAACATTTTATATAAAGCATCCCTCTATTTCTCACTTGCTACTACTCTGCAAATCCTTCACAACAAAATCAAGGATGAAATACTGGCAGTAGTACTCAGGAGCCCCTGACTTCAAGTAAAAGACAGCAGCAGACATGTACCTGTCGTCCAGCTGTGGACTTACACCTGTGTTGCACAACTGACGTGACTTCTCCTCAATCAACATGTCCAGTTGTGCGCTGAGGGTCCTACCTGATATTTCAACCATTTCTATCGCTGAAGTAGGACCACCTGCAGAAGCAGGTTCCGTCCAATCAGTAGCAGGCAAAGAGGACTTGACAGGAGTAGTCGGATCCTGCTTGGATTTGCTATCCCATTTTCTTACATCCTCTTCAAACGTTTCATTGTATTGCTGAACATATGCTAGTAACTCTTCACTCAAACACAATCGTGTTTCCTGAGCTGCACACAATTGAACATAGAACATTTGTACAATATGAATGCATAGAACTTCTATCCACGATTTACGGTACCAACCTATGTACGTACATACGTACATGTACAAGAGCACTACAACGGCTAAATGCCATGCACGTACGGTGGAACCTCTCTAATCTGACACTTGATGGGACCTGAGAATAACGTCAGATTAGAAGGTTGTTAGACTACAGAGTACCTCTTACTATACTTTAATATGGTGACTGTCTACACTAAACGGTTGGATTAGAGAGGTGTTAGATTAGAGAGGTGTCGGATTAGAGAGGTGTTAAATTAGAGAGGTGTCGGATTGGAGAGGTGTCGGATTAGAGAGGTGTCAGATTAGAGAGGTGTCGGATTGGAGAGGTGTCGGATTAGAGAGGTGTCGGATCAGAGAGGTGTCGGATTAGAGAGGTGTCGGATTAGAGAGGTGTCGGATTAGAGAGGTGTCGGATTAGAGAGGTGTCAGATTAGAGAGGTGTCGGATTAGAGAGGTTTCACTGTACTACATAAACACAACACGCATCCAGACACTCTGTATGTATGTATGTATTTACCTACGCAGGTGAAGCATGCAGAACAATAAGTGAAGCCTCAAAGAACACCACTCATAGGCTACTACGCATGGACAAGCACAATCACCTTGGTGAACAGAGACTTCTGATGACAAGTAGACAAAACAGTAAGCACTTGTGTTCACTCCTTGCCCACATGATTCCTTCAAGACCTCACTCCAAGGTACTGTGGTAACATTGACGTCATTGAACTTGTACCACATCTCATCGGAGTCCTCCTGGTTTGCTTCGGCACAAGTGAGTTGCAGGCCAGACTCTGTCCTGGGCTCATCCTCCTCCACAGCTAGTACCTGCCCCACCTCATCACTACTGTGTGGGGCGGCCTGGATGCCTGGAGTGGAGCTGTCCACAGTCAGCGCAGTGTCATCATGAGGAACACTGGGAACAGCAGGTGTTGGTTCAGTGTCACTAGATGTAGTCATACCATCGGTGGAAGTAGAAAAAACAAACTTCTGCGAAGAAGGGTCTTGTACAGCTACTGGTGTGACTTCCATGTCTTCAACATCATCACTGCTTTTGGAACCCGGAACTAAGTACACACAACATGTGTACCAAATACCAATGACAATACACATTTGCTCTGCACAAGCACACATTCCAACCTTTGCAAACGCTTGGCAGGCCTGAGGTTTTGGGATTAACATAGACCCAGTAGTGACCAACAGAAGCATCTCCTTGGTGCACGCACACCGCATGCAATTGGTACGGGGTCGCCCTCATAGTCGGGTCAGAATACAAGGCAGATAAGCTCTGCTTGCTGGAATCTATCTTCCTCAGGACATCTGATCAGCAAAACATTCAGCAACATCAGAAGGTAAGTATGCACATCAATGGGAAGTAGCACAGAACACAATTCAGAGATTAAAAATGACCAACACACCATCTGTTGAGTGCTCCACTTCTGCCTTCCACCTGTCAAGCAGGCTCCCCAAAGGAGCAATATCCTCTTCACTGTTCTCGCCTGCAGACACACGGTCACTGGCATATGTCCTCACCAGTGACAACACTTCCAACAAGGACACTGGCTTCCCACAATAGTTAGATAACCTGTATGAGGTGTAGAAGGAAGTGCTAGTGATACAGTAGAACCAAGGTAGACCTGCTAACACAAAATCATTTAATGCAAAATTCTTGTTAGGATGAAAGCAGCCAATGGCCCCTGCAATGCCCTTAGCATCCCTAATGTTCTGATAACATGAAATTCTGGTAAAATGAACATCTCCCGTCAGTCCCTTGAGTTTTGTGTAGAGAGTTCCACAGCAATTATTATGAATACATACACATACCTACGTACGTACTGTATGTATGTAAGTATGTATGTACTGTATGTATGTACCTACATACATACTGTATGTACGTACGTACAGTATGTACGTAGGTACACAGTACACACAGTAAGTGATGAAGTGGAATTAGTCCTTAAAAACCATTCACAAGGCCAAATGAAGTTCTCATAAAATATGTATCTGTACCAAGAGAGAGTCATTTTATTATAAATGATTGACAGCCTTTGTTACCAGTGGCTGACTGAAAACCACTTGGTCATATTTTGGGTGTTCATTAACATTTGGCGACATCAAGTCTTTTGGTGATCAAAAGAATAGCAGTCTTTCAGTACACTGGCACTCGCTGATCACACACAGCAGCAATACCAAATATCTATATACCTACATATTATCATACGCAAGTATGTACGTACATTCACATGCACTGTACCTGTGGTAGTTGTCACGATCTCCTTGGAGCTGAGATTTAATGGAAACTTCCTTATCGTAGCTAGCCAGGGTAGCATCTCTGTTCTCCAGTAAGAACCTGTCCATATACAGGACTTTCTCAAAATCCAAAGAATCATTGATTTTCAAAACCTGCTTGCTGTCTGTGCTGTATTCAAATCTCGAAAGCTCTAGGATCATCACTGGAGGTAGGTGTGTAAACCAGGACTGTACAAAGAAAACAACAACAACATCATATACATACATACATACGTACATACATACAGTAGAACCTCACAAATACGACCACCCTTGGGACTGTTGTAAGTGGTCTTATTTCTGAAAGTACTGCCAAGAATAGCATGGCACATCCGGAAGTCATTCCTGAGACACAGGATGCACATAAGGCAATAAAACTGTAGACAAATTGTACCATCACACCTCTTTTATTGTTACTCCATTACAATGTTAAAAAAGTGACCCCAAGTTTACCATTTCCTTCTACTGATGGGGTCATTTCAGAGCCTAATGTCCACAGAATACAGCAGCATCCACTAATAAGTGGTCTAAATTGTGAGGTTTTGACAGCCAGAAGAAAAAAATGTGGTCTTTATTCTGAAACTAATTTCCATGTAAAACTATAGGAGAATTCCGGACTATAACAAAGTGGTCTTAATTTTGAGGTGGTCCTATTTCCGGGGTGGTCTTATTGTGAGGTTCTACTGTACTATACATACATATGTACATACGTACATATGTACATAGGCAAATGCAACAGATTTCGAGTAATATGATACCCATGCATGCACATACGTATCTAAGCAGTAAGCACACGTTCAATGAGGTACATGTTTACATGGCACAATTCTGAACTGCTCATACAACAAAGTCTTACAGCGCATATTGAGTGCACATACGTACATACTGACTCAAGTGTATACATAAGTAGGACATTTTGGTACTGATTACGGACCTCATGAATGGAGTCTTGACTCAAACTTTGTCTCCTCCCTGGTTCCTTTTTGCTGTATGTTGCTGCCGAAAGGCTGTCATAGAGGGTTGCACATCCTCGAACTTCAAGAGGAAAGGCTCCTAACTTTGACTCATTTACAAAGTTATTTCCTGTATTAGTGGTCACAGCTGTACATCACACATGCAACGGATTACAAACATATACTTACAGTTATACATTGCACAGGAACCACAGAATATGTACATATATATGTACGTATGTAGTAGTACATGCAGAAATATCTACAGTGGTCACCTTTAAACACATACATACATATGTATCATGGGGACATAGTAGGTTTGTACGTATACTCCATTGTCCATTAGCACATTCGCATGATTTCCTCTGTACAGCTATTTCAGCACTTGTCCTTGACATGCTGCTTGTTTGATGTGCTGTACATACAAGCAACTGTTCAGTGTACGCAGTGCGCAGTACACATGCTGTGTGCGCAGTACACATATTATTGTGTGCGTAGTACACATGTTGTGTGCGCAGTACACATGTTGTGTGCGCAGTACACACATGTTGTGTGCGCAGTACACATGTTGTGTGCGCAGGACACACATGTTGTGTGCGCAGTCCACATGTTATGTACGCAGTCCACATGTTTTCTGCGCAGTTCACATGTTGTGTGCGCAGTACACATGTTGTGTGCGCAGTACACATGTTGTGTGCGCAGTACACATGTTGTGTGCGCAGTACACATGTTGTGTGCGCAGTACACATGTTGTGTGCGCAGTACACATGTTGTGTGCGCAGTACACATGTTGTGTGCGGAGTACACATGTTGTGTGCGGAGTACACACATGTTGTGCACATGTTGTGTGCGGAGTACACATGTTGCACAAAATACGTACTTTGTCCAGATTTTTCCTTCATGAAACATTAAAGTAACCAGTTGTAATGTGTACTATAATGTATAAATGCAATTGATTCTATATACAGAATACATGTGTATGTGTGTGCATGTCAGTAATATGCGATTCAGTACATATGGACCACTGTATGTATGTACGTATGTATTACATGTACGTATACACTCAATAGAGTGAGACTAGATGTGAACTACACACATTGGGGCTAATGGAAATGGTGAGATAAGGGGAGTTTCCAGACTACCAATATTCTGCATACTGTGTTCATAAGCCCATACATTACATGTACATACGTGTGCAATGAACAGGATCTTAAAACATCAAAAACAAGTTTAGAGGGGGTTCACCATTCGCATTGAACAGTGACTTAAGCTGCTGTAGAAGGTACCACCTACGTACCTTCAGAGACTCCTATTGTCTGACACTGGCCAAAAAACAGTTTTTTAACTGGATTCTCAGAATCTTCTCCCTCAACGGTGAATGCATCTTCCAGCCATTCGAGGAATTTGTGAATGAACTCCGCAATGTCTTGCTGAGTGCCAGAAGTCTGTAAAAGCTAACACAAAACACAATCTAGTCAAGAAGACTGTCCGAGCAAATACCGTAACTACAGTATATGCACACACACAAGAACAGCATATCAATGCTCTCCAACACAACAGCTACACTGTACGTATGTATGTACATACTTATGTAGTGGAAGACATCTGTCCTGTGAGTTGATAAAAAATGGAGACTAAGCACACCTTAAGAATATCAGTTGGCTCTATATACTTTGTTTGGGCTTGCAGCAGAAGAGAAAAGAGTTTCTGGAGTTCCTTTACAAACATAACACAGTGCTGATGTTGGCTGTTGGAGTCACATTCCGCAGGTGGAGGGGGGTGGAATTCAATGATGAGCTTTCTGAATGCAGGAATGTGGAACAAGGACTGCAAACAAAAAAGAAGTACATGTACTTTTCAATGTACTTTCACACCATACAAAATATCGATGGTGGACATTCATAGTGTGTCCACAAAGAGGTTAAATGCAACATTTGTGAACACCATATGCAATTGACAATTATCAAAAGAAAACTGGAGATTATATGAATATTTCATGAAGGAAAATTGTCAGAGCTTGCTATAAGAAACTAGTGATATTATGTGAAATAAGATAGTACAATTGACACACATGCGTATATATGCATGTATGTAGGTACACTGAACTTGTGCAATAAATTAGCAAAAAAACCCAAAGGCTCAATTTTTCCTGCACCATGTAAGTTGAACTCTTGATAGTAACCGGCCATACTTCACACACACTGCATGCACGCATGTACGTACGTAGACTGTCACCCATGTACGTAGATCAGTGTAGACTACCACACGTACACACGCACATCACAGATTGCAACAACTGAACACTCCAATGCTACACTTCCACTTACGTATATATGTATGTATGTAGCAATTTCTTGTGTGCATTGTGTGTGTAGGGTAGATATCAATGCATAAAGGGTGAGTTCACAACCAAGCTAGGTGGTCCAAAAGTGAACAGGTGTAGGGTCAAGTGCCCATGAACAGGAAAAGCTACTGGGGAAGCTGTTCTCCTCCCACTAAAGCATTACCCTGCTCTCACCTGAATAGCCACATTGAACCAGCAAGTATTGCCAAGGTTCTTGATTCCTACAGGCAATTGCTCTTGTCTTCGCTTCTCATGTGGATTCAGGGGATCAGTGAAATATGACGTAGAGGTGAACCCCATCAGGTGAGCAGCTTGTTTGCTCTCAGCCAAACTTTCCTCCACAGCTCTAAACATATACAACAAAGACAGTAAATCTGATACATGTGCTTTCAAACAGATGAGCTGAACCTACTTGCTGAGCTGTTCGTCTTCGTAGCTGATACCATTGGTCTTCTGATCCTGCAAGCTCAGACGTAAGGCTCTCTTCAGATCATCATCCTGATTGGATGTCAAGTCTATGACATCTGCACAACGGAAAGATAAGTGATACAGCATTCTATCCCAGCTACAAGACTACTTAAGACTTGGATGCACACACACGCGTGCGCGTGTGCAATAACTGCAAGTCGTGTCACAATGCAAATATCTCATCTCACTGGAGGTATGCTGTTGGACTCCTGATGAGGTTTCTTGCACTGGATGGACTGTAGGTTCCCTCATAGATGACATGGCCAATGAGGCTTCTTGTAAATTGTAATTAAACGTCTAACAGATAAAAGGTGGAATTATGTACTACTGAATTATGTAGCTACTCTTATTGTACAAACAAATATACACATGTACGTACATACATACGTACATGTCATTCACTATATTCACATTCAAACCATACATTAAACAATTTTCTATATTTTCGTACGATACAACTTTGCATACAAACACATACTGACCTCTAACATACTGACTGCCTCAGCCTCTGAGCAGCCAAAAAGCTCCTGAAAATGCTCTATAATCTTCTGGCGGTCTGCTTCCTATACGTATGTAGTCCAAAGGCACATGGTCGACCATTCATCATCGTGCAATTGAATAATACTTAAAAATACTAGAATCAGGAAGTATTTGTGTATGCCAGTGTATAGGGTAAAGCATGGTAACTTGGGACACATGGTGATGTGGAGCAGTCCCTCTAAATTCTGCTATATGGCTAAGCTGTCAGCAATATTTGATACTGCTGAAATCCCAATTCTCACAGACAACATTGTCAAGGAATAGTGTTACTTTCTGATGGTAGTTTGAGGAACCGTTCCCAAGTATTTCAAATGTCCAAACTAACCCGCTTTACAATCTGCAAAGTGCATGCTGCGGGGATAAAAACAGCAAGAAGCCAGGGAATCTGATACAAGCTACACTGAATAAGGCTATGATGATCATAAACAAAGGCAAAGTACGGGTCTTAGCTAGAGCAGCTACTGAACGATGGGTTTTCCTCGTGGTTCTTCAATCTATAAATTTGTCCCTCTGTCACTAAACATAACCAGAAAAGATGGATCTCACTTCCACATCGCGAGAAGATTCAGAAATATAGAGTAAAGGAGTACAATTCATGTGCATATTCCCTTGTACACTTCATAGCAAGACAGTATGGAAAAGTACTAACCGTCATCTCAGACTTGTCGGCCATTTTTGAACTTGATATGCGAATTAAAATGGGAACGTGCCGTCTTTTTTTTCACGCTCGCTCAACGTTTCCTGTTCCCGCGGCCGTTGTCATAAAATTGTTTAGCCCCCCTCATTCTAAATCCCCAGCGTGAGACTAGGGCCCCCTTTAGAAAATGGTAGCAAATGTGAAATTTTTTCGTAAATAGGCATTTCTTTTGCCTCACATGCTTTGTAAGGAATGGCCTCATCTCTCTCAGCTCCTTATGGTTTGCTGTAGTACTGTAGTACATATATACATGAAGGTTCATGTCCTGATAACATAAAGAAGACCTTCTCACGATATTGACAACTAATTTTATGGTTGCCCTAAAGTTCATGTTAATGGTGAGGTTTGACTGGCATTCCAATAATATCAATATAATTCTCTCATACCTGAATCCATGGAATGGGACGTTCTGCTTAACAAAAAAATCAGTCAAAAAGGCCAATGTGCACAATCCACAGTCTGTTTCTGTGTGCTAAAAGTGAACCTAATGAATTTATGCTCAAATTAATACTTTGCAATACTTTTAATTAATGCAATATTAATTGATCAATTGCATGAAAATCATTTGCCTCAAAACTAGCTCATTCAGTGTGCGCCTCTCCTATGACTTTAATTTAGTAAGGCAGCTTATGATGGAAGTACCTTCAAATAGATCTATTTGTGTGGCTGTAACTGTCATTTTGTAGGGGGGGGACTAATTTCACAAGCGGGGGTCCAGAATTTTACTTAGGGTGTTAAAATTCTAGGCCCGGGAGGGCTCAAAATTTCAAAATTCTAGACCTGGGGGGGGGCAAAATTTTATGACACTGTCTTTGGCTACGCAAAACTACATACAAGGGTATACATCTTGTATCATGAATTGGTACTACCAACCATCCCCCCCCCCTTCTTTTATTGTACCAAGGCTGCATCACTATAGATGATGTCAGACTGTCAGCCACATGTACCCACAGCTCACATTACAGTACCCACCCCATGATCACGTGTCACACGATGGCTGAAAAGCATGTAATAATAATAGTCTTTTCTAATTAGTTCAATGTATGTTTCATTCATTTGATGGACGTTTTGTTTGAATTGACACATGTTTAAGTATCCCTAAATATCCCTTATAGAAATATATATATACAGTCGAACCTCGTTAACATGAAACTGCTTAAAATGAAATATCTTTTAATGTGAAATGTTAGCCAAGTCCAAGTGCAGGTCCAAGCATAACATGTAGTACTGTTTACATGAAATACTGTTAAGATGAAATTTCAGCACAGTCCCCTGAGTTTCGTGTTAACGAGGTTTGACTGTATATATATATATATATATATATATATATATATATATATATATATATATATACCGGAGGAGCGTTACACACAAGAAGTCCAAATGAAAACCTTTCTGCATCTCAGGGTGATTACAGCGGACGGAAAGTGTCGTGGCAGCTATAATATTTATACTGTATAAAAAATATACATAAATAAAATAGGCACACATATGCACTTCCTGATACACTGTCAGAATAATTAACGTTAAAATCACACCACTAGACACAAAAACATACAACATTAATAAGCATGCATCGATCTAAAGTGTTCCTCTGATAACTGGAGATCAAGATTGTGCCTGTAGCTTCCAACGGTGACGCTATAAATTAACCTTGTGATCTGTCACATGTAGGTCACATGCATAGTTCGGCTGATTTAATTAATTTTATAGACCTCTCGCAATATGGCCGCCAAGATCGAAGCTAAAGGTTATGGGAAGAATTTCGTTCGTGTTATGCGTTTACGTCGGGAAGGTGATGTTCATTTCGTATCAGAGCTCTCGTTAAATGTTGAGCTGGAACTTTCGAGCGAGAAAGATTACCTATTTGGAGACAACGCGAGTGTTGTTGCAACAGACTCCCAAAAGAACACCTTGCTGGTTTTGGCGAAGAGATACGGGGTAAGATAGTACCACCAGAGCTGTAATATTTATCATTAGTACGAGCAGCAAGAAGGGATTGCATAAATGACATCAGAAAGTGCCTTTTATTGTTTCGAGTGCATTGTTGGAGTATGGTACATGTTTTGTTTTGTTCTGTTTGAAGATCAAAACACCAGAAGAATTTACCCTGCTCGTAGTGGACCATTTTCTAAAGACCTATCCTCAGGTGAAGTGAGACGTCTTCTATTTTTATGCTTTCAGGAAAGAAATGTTGTCACTAATTTTCACATGCAGGTTGTTCGATGCTGTGTCTATGCTGAGCAGTCACCATGGGAGAGGATCACTGTGGTAGGTCCACACTGCACAAGCTGGTATTGCCAACTCAACCCAATTTTATGATGGCAGTTTTGTTCAAATCCTGCTAATAAAATGCATGTCACGAAAATGTAGGGTTATAGGTTGTCAATAGTCCACGTCGCACAGACCCTATTCTCGCTCCCATTTTTTATTGCAACATCATTTGGTCGGCCAAATGATGTCATAATAAAAAATGGAGGTGAGAATAGGGTCTGTGCGACGCGAGACCAGGCTGTCAAGACCATTCTAGTTACTTCACTGTGTGTGTGTGTGTGTGTGTGTATGTGTGTGTGTGTGTGTGTGTGTGTGATGCTTGTATCCATGCATCATTTATATTGTTTCCAGTTACTGGAATCTGTGATTTTCTGTTATGTAGGGCGGGGCACCTCACCACCACGCATTCATCCATTCAGGCAATGTAGTCAGATTCTGTAGTGTTTCCCAAACAAGAGGGCAACCACTGCACTTCTCTGCTGGATTGAAGGGATTGAAACTGCTGAAGACAACTCAGTCCGGATTTGAAGGTATTGTGATGTTTTGAAAATCTTGGTTTTCTAAGGGAATTCAGTAGTTTTATATCACCGTCAAGGATAATCCATTGACTCGTTAAGTAATTGCTGGAAATGATACAGAAATTGTTCAGGGGATTTGAAACCTTTGCATCATTTTTGTGACTGTCTGTCACTCCAAATAGAGATAAACTTCCTAATTAGCCAAAGAAAAGGGTACATAATCCATTTTGGAAAAATCTAGAAGTACTGATAGTTGATAATTAACCAACTATTTGTAGCAATCAGCATCAACTATGTATGCTGCTATGATATTTATTACACACTGTACAGGTTTCTACAGGGACTCTTACACCACCCTACCAGAAGTGAGGGATAGAACTTTCTGTACTAGCGTATTCTGTGAGTATACCTTTGCTGAGATCCCCATGGGGGTGGATTACAGTGTTGTATGGTGAGGACTCCTCTGTGTAGTGTGGTGTGTGTGTGTGTGTGTGTGTGTGTGTGTGTGTGTGTGTGTGTATGTGTGTGCGTGCGTGTGTGTGTGTGTAACTGTTTTAGATACAATCTGCAGGGAAAGTGTCAAGACTGCAATTCTAGATGTGTTTGCTGGTCCTCCTCATCAAGGGACGTATTCTCCTTCTGTACAAGTTTGTTTGTGTGTACACCTTCTGTGATGTGTATGTCGGCCTGTATTTATTGTGTGTTCACTTCTGTGCATGTGTGTTCACCTCTGTATTTGTAGTCTCTCCTTGTTTCTTTTGTATTTTGCCCTTTGTCCCTTTTTCTTTTCTGGGTACCACTTATAGTAGCCTCTGGCTAAAGGTTCCCCAGATTAAATAAGAATACCCTGATACCCTGAGTGTCCATCTGTATGTGTGTGTGTGTGTGTGTGTGTGTGTGTGTGTGTGTGTGTGTGTGTGTGTGTGTGTGTGTGATGCTGTAAATAAGGTTCTGGTTTTGCTAGGACATATGTCCAAGCAATCTCAATTTTGCTCGGACATGCTGTAAATTTGGACGGTCATTGAAATTTCTTTGTAGTAATGCACTAGTAATTAGTAGAAATATGGTATAACTTTTAATCTGAAGGAAATCAGTATTCCAATACATTATACAATAAATCAAATGGGAATGTTACACTAAGTACTTAACTATAACCATTTATAAATGATAAAAGGATGTAAGATTGACACAGGACCGTGCAACATGGCATTATCAAAGAAGGATCCTCCAAAAACACTTGGAACAAGGGTGAGTTGCAAAACAGGTACAGGCCGGATGGGCAAAGGGCAATACAGGCACAGGGCTAGACAAGCATGGGGCTACACATACATGAGGCTAGACAGGTATAGGCATTAAAAACAACATACGTGCAATGTGCTGCATATGCGGGATGTAGGAATTTGCACAGTGTACACTCAGTCCAACTAAATTCTGTCTAGCCTCATGCATGTGTAGCCCTATGCTTGTCTAGCCCTATGCCTGTCTTGCCCTTTGTCCACTAGCCCCGTACCGGTTTCGCAACTTACCTATGTTCCAAGTGTTTTTGGAGAATCATTTTTTGCACGATCCTGTGTCAATCCTACATCCTTTTACCATTTTTAAATGGTTTTCATACTACATATACAGGGTGGTCACCAGAGAAAAAAATAAAGAGGGTGGCATTTGTGTGAACCAGTAGTAGGCTAGTACACAGCTGCCATATGATAGTTTCACTTCTATATTATTTAGTTTCTTTTAATGGGGGAAATTCACTCAATGTATGTATATGTGTATATATATATTATATATTATATATATGCACAGTGTCAATTTTACCTAATCTACTGACTGAAAGTACCTGAACAAAGAAGGAAATGACTCTACTTAAAGAAAAATGGTTATAATCCAAAATTTAAGGAGGGTGGCCCGCCCTGCTTAAAAGGGCTGGCGAGAATACTACATATATACAAATATGTAGGTCCCCCCAACAAGTCAATCCCAGATAATATCCTGATAAACCTCTGTGCATGTCCGTTTACTGGTGTGTTCACCTGTGCATGTGTGTTCATGTACATGTATGTTCACTTGCTTGTGTTTTGTGTTTTGCTAGAAAACACTGTTTGATACTGGGAAACTAATACTGAATAAAATCCCAAGTTTGAAGAGAGTAGAACTGCACATGCCGAACATCCACTATTTCCCAGCTGATCTCAGCAAACTTGGACATCCTAGCAACAACGAAGTATTTCTTCCTTCAGAAGTTCCTCAAGGCAATATTAAAATAACAGTTGCACGTCAAGCATCAAAGTTTTGAATTTATTTATTGAAGCTTCATATTTCATTGTTCTAACATGTAAATTTAATTACTATGCTAATTCTAAAAGATATTTGCAATTTTGGTAGTTTTATGTTGTTCATAAATTTAAAATAATTATTGTTTCTAATGTTATAATGTTGCCAAAAGAACTATAAGTACTTTGAAAACTTACAAACGCGCTTTAAATTTTAGAAAATAAAAAAATACAATAAAAACGTTTTGATTTCTTGCCCATGTACGTATCGTCAATATTTGGCCAATTAAACAGGATACTCCACTGAGGCACTCTATCTGCAGGAAAAGGACTAGCTATCACAGCAAATAGTAAAACAGCATTTTAGTCCATTATGTCATTAATTATATCATGTCCATGCACCACATGTACCTCTCAATTGATTCACATATATATAGCATGTGTTGCTGGTACGTAGCACGGCGCTTCATTATAGAATTTGGTAAGCTAAAGTTGATTCTTTGGCAATTTAAGGGGATTGAAAAATATTAACAGGGCCGCATTTAGGGGTGGGGGGCATTTGCCCCCCCCCCCCCCTGGAGATCTGTTGCCCCCCCTTGCAGATCTGCTGCCTCCCTAAACTTGTATCTCAACATATACACTAAGGGTTCCTGAAAAGCAGGATTTGTTGGAAAATGGATGAAAAACAAGCTTTTATGCTATAATTTTGAAGAATTTTCTCAAGATCACTGTCACCAATCCCTTAACCCCCCTTGAATTGTACGTAAATAGCATTGTTACCTACTGTATAATACCCCCCCCACATAGCATTGCTACCTATAATACCCCCCCCCCCTCGGTCTCTGTACACCTATAAACTCCCATGCATATTGTGTTGCCCCCCCTAAGATTTTAGGAAGCTCAATTAATTTGCCTCCCTTAGCCCCGAATCCTGTATGCTGCCCTGATTACTGTGATTCTAAAAATATCTGTTATTTATCATAGATATAACATTATTTTTGTTTGTTCATGTTCTTGTGGCCAAATCCGTATAATATATTGGCATATTATAGACTATCCATCCATAAACACCTTTCATATCACTATAAATCCGTAAAATACGGATAAACCTGTAGACCTGGCAACACTGCTGTGTGTCAGAGGGATTAGCTATAATCATGGTCTCTATAAAAAGGTGATCCTTATGTAGAGGTGCAACAGTACTCATTAAGTGGTTCCTGGACATGTCCCGGGTATAGTCCTTAAGACACTGTATCTTGAACAATAAACCAAATTGTGGGATTAAAACCCATATACTGTATATATTGGGAATCTGACACAACATGCAAACATGGTGCTACCGGACGTGCAGTATATATTCTCGGAAATTGTCTCAATATAATCAAGTTTTACATCATGCAGTGGCACAGCCACATCAAAATAATTTGTACCCAGGCCTATCACTTAATCATTTGTCATCATTTGTGCCTATCACTTAATCCTATATTATGTATGTTGTAAACTTGTTATATATATATATTCAATGAAAACATTTACTTGATTGCACAATTCATCCATGCCTTGGGTGTATTATGATTATTATAGTGTGTGCACTACATGATATATAAGCAGAAGCTAAGGCTACAGATTGACACAAGTATGCATTGAGTCAACATGCATGGCTTCTCAAGTTCTCAGGTATGTTGGGTATATATGATCCGTGTATTTGAACAGTAAACCTACTTCAATTACCTTCTCTAAAAACAAATTTAATGCATTCACTGTATATTCCTAATTTATGCAACATACAGTATATGGTCAAACACCAAATTAAGATTGCTCAAGAAAAAAAATTAGCACGTAAGCTAAATCAATTGCATATTGCACTTCAAGCTAGATCATTTGCACTCTAGAACTATTTTTCCCATAGCACCTTGTCCTTCAATGATCTCACGATGAGCATCTGCAGCTTGAGACAATGGGAAGGTCTTCCCAACAATAGGCTTCAACCAACCACTCTCAGCCCCGGCCTTGATAGCAGCATGAGCGCGCTTGAGCTCCTCTTCAGTGGACCCGAAGAGCATAACACCTACAACTGATGCCTCTCGTGACATTGTGTCTCGAGGATTCACTTGCACAGGGCCTCTGCTACCCACAACAGCAACACAACCACCTCGTGCTAAAATCTCCAGATCCTTTCCTAAATTAATATGAGCAGCATTCTCAATGATAACATCAACTCCCTGACCTTCTGTTGCCTCTAATAACTTTCCTAAATAGTCTTCTTGCTTATGGTTGAGTACTAGATGTGCTCCAGCTGTCTTCACTACCTCCATTCCCTTCTCTGTCCCTGCAGTCCCATACACTGTCATTCCAAATGCTCGAGCAAATTGAGTAGCAGCAACGCCTACACCTCCACTGGCTCCATGTACAAGAACACGATGAGAAGGCTTGCCTCTTCCCTTCTCAATCAGAGCACGGTAGGCAGTCAGGTATGGAGTGGATAAAGAAGCAGCTTCAGAAAAACTGAGTGAGCCAGGAATATGGTGGACAAAGGCTGAAGAACATACACAAAACTCAGCATAGGAGCCAGATTCGGTGCGTGATGTGTACACTCTGTCTCCCTTCTGAAAACCTTGTACAGAAGATCCCACGTCTGCTACTACACCTGCAGCATCATGACCTGGAGAAAACAATGATACATCCTCATAAGTATTACGAGAGCCCACAGGTTTGGGAATATGTACAACATTCAGGTACAATGAGATTGGGTAGTCGATAGAACATGGGCATATTTGCTAGAGAATTATACATTATGGTATCATACAGTCTGTTGTGTGTGGGGCGGGGATGGGATACATGTGGCAGAGGTGGGGCGGGGATGGGGTGGGGGCAGGGTGGATGGCAATTCATCTACACATGTTAATGAGAGGTTAGGTCCACTATAATAGTATAGTTCACTATATGTAGGGGAGGTCAGCAGCACACACACACACGTATGAACATGTACAATGATACCAAAACCCAGTCACACTCTGGTACTCATATACGTATGTATACGCAATGCTAACTAAAGTGTTTGAAATTAGAAACGCTCAACAGTGAATGAACTCTGACTGACATGGTAGTAGAACCCTCTGCAAGAATATTTCACATACACTAAGGTTCATGATACTCTCTACATCAGTTACTCCTGTGGGTCTAGGGTCTCATGCTTGACACATGAGCAGTGCTTGTAGACATCAGGGTTTCATTCATAGGGGTAGAGTTCCTGGACATTACCCCCCCCCCCCCCCCCCCCTCCTCCCAAAAGTTAACAATAAAAATCACAACCTTAGAATTCACATTACGTATAGCACAAGTGATGAATTGCAACAGAGAACCTCTAAAGTGGTCAAAGATGTCCTGTAATATCATCCTGAGAAGGTCAAAAAAATGAAGTTTTCCTTGGCATGCATGGTTATAGACACTCTAAACTACAAACCCCTGGACAGCTAATACGTAGTACCTCTACAAATACATACAGCACACACACACACACACACACACACACACACACACACACACACACACACACACACACACACACACGCACACTGATTAATTCAGTGCAGCAAGTGCAAGGAGTGGTACCACATGAGCTGTCTGGGCTTAAAGAAGACAGAATGGGCTAGAGTTCAAAAATTAACAAACGGGCATGTACATACATTTGTTCAAAATAGTAGACTAAGTGCTGCATGCATGCATGTGTGTTTTGACACTAATACCTTTTCTCCTTTTTACAGATTCATTATATAAATTATTTCACAGTTAAATAAATTTTCTGTATTTTAGTTACACTGTACATTTTATAGCAGTGTCAGTTGAATGAGTGTAACACAGTACACTTTATATCTGCTGTTGTAAACAGTCCTCCACTTGAAAGTATACTAGTCGAATGCAAATACAAGAGGGGCAACGTTACATCTGATGTTGTAAATAACCCCTCTCGATCTCCTACGTAAGTATAGTACTATTGGAATGCAAATACAATTAGGAGAGGACACTTTACATCGACTGTTGTAAACAGCCCTCCCCCCTCTCCTCCTACTGCAAGTGGACTATCAGGACACAAATACAAGATGGGTGACTTTACACCTTCTGCTAGCTTACACAACCCCTTTACTCACAGTAAAGATCAGAACAAAAGAGGGAAAATGTAAGAGAGATCATAGATACTCGACCCTACACCTATGGAGAGATAGACAACTTATTTGGACAGGAGTGCTGCATCCACAGAGTGGGTTTTCATGCAGGTCCTTAATACAGTACATACAACCATAGACATAAACCATATACAGGGGTTTATCTGGGGGGGGGGGAGGGGGGGGATCCTGGGTATGGTCCCCCCCCCCCCCAAGCAGAAAGGTTCCTCCCCCCTAAGCAGAAAGGTTCCCCCCAAAATAGAATTATGCAGGTTTGATTTTTGTGAAGGAATACTGGGACACACACAGTTGCAACAGATTGATCTGTGGACTGTACTTAGAAACAACTTGAGTGGTATAAAACAGCCTCATTTATCACCTTCTGAGACATAAAAACTAAAAATTTTCCTGGGCGAGCATACCCCCAGACCCCCCCTAGCTTAGATCACTATCATTCCACATACATATCTGCCCCCTTTTACGTACATCACTATAATTTGCCATTGCCTCATCTTCATCATTATTCTGTAAGAAAACCTGATATGCATGCTGCATGCATGAGTATGGTTTTTAATATCATTGAAAGGTATGCGCTGCGCAGCGCCATGCTGCACGTGTGTGTATATACATACGTATAAACAGATGTGTAGGTTCCCCCCAAAATTTGACCCCAGATAAAACCCTGATATACACACATAAATACATGTACATGGATAAGTGAGAGAATGGGATTCAGAGTCTGGACAAAAAGGGAAAATAGAGTTAAATTACATGCAAATTCAATGAGGTATACTTTGCAAATTACACTGTGGCACCCTACCATCATAGATACTCTAACCTACGTATCTATGCTACTATCAGCTAAAAGCTCACTGTCTTAAGAAATTCACTTACACATGGTTGTGAAGACAACTCAAACTAGGGGGGGGGGGGCATTTTATTGCTAGGTTGGACCACTAGCACCTCACCATTACTGAACAAAAGTGCCCCCCGCCCCCCGCAATGCTTTCACTTTACTGATAATGCATGAAAATGGTCAGGGGGGGGGGGAGTTAACTACATGGCATGGCACCCCCCTCCACTGAACGTACTGAAAAAACCTGGTTCAGCATGCATCTATGCATGCTACGGTGTGTGTGTGTGTGTGTGTGTGTGTGTGTGTGTGTGTGTGTGTGTGTGTGTGTGTGTGTGTGTGTGTGTGTGTGACAAAAGTGTGGCATCACTAAGGGCATCTCTGTAGCACATACGTACCTGGTGTGAAAGGTAATGCTGGTTTTCTGGCATAAGATCCAGACCTGATGTAGGTCTCCACAGGATTGATACCGACAGCTTTCACGTTGACCAGAACCTGTGTTGGCTCGATAGTTGGCATAGGTACTGTTTGACATTTTAAGACACCTGGATCTCCAAATTCGTTGACACGGATTGCTTGCATTCTGAGCAAATATCCACTATGAAATTTCGCACAATGAATACGCCGTAGAAAATGCGAAATCATAAATCTAACCAATCCAGTAGCCTCAGTGACCAACAAGGTAGGTTGAATTCACACAAATGGTTCAGCGTCGAGACTCGACTCGAGTAAAACTTCGAGATTCCTAGCAGGATCTGGACTTGAGTCGAGACTTGAGTCAAGGCCAAACTAGTCTAGCCTAGTCTGGCGTAGCCGACCCTTTCCGCCATATTGAAATAGGCAGTCACGGCGAGCATGGGTCTGGCTACGTCAGACTAAGTCTAGCCAGCTGGGCCGTCCTCGTTTATCGCCGGTGGGGCGGAAAGGGCATTGTTATTGAAATTAAGTGTTCACACACTTGGCTAGGCCAGGTATGCTGTATACAGATACGTGCTGGACCTCTTCCCTCTGGCATGAAATTGGCAGTCAGATTGGGATCTGATTTATGTATTACTGGGGGAAGGAATTGGCAATGCCTGACTATCTCACAAAAATCTTCCCTTTTGCCACATGCTGTCATCTAGTCACCTTCCTGCTGATGTTTGATAGGAAGTGGGGCGGAAAATAAGACTAACATTAAAATGACACCATGCAGGGGTTGAGGATTTGGCTTTGA
>CAUJGJ010000087.1:635000-652500 GCA_963170055.1 Halisarca cf. caerulea
TATGTATGCATGCATGCATGTATGTATATATGTATGGATGTATTTTAAATTTTATGTATGTATGTATGTATGTATGCATGCATGCATGCATGCATGTATGTAGGTACATATGTACGTTCAGGAAGGGAATGTTATATCAATGGCAGGGCGAGAGAGATAATTGAAATTTACATGTGAATTGATGAAGTATTGCAACGTCAGAGTTTGCTTTATCTGTAGGTGTGAGATCTGGCTACACGAGACTAGTGTGTTTATGCTATTATATCTGAGACTCTCATGCAATACCATTTACATTGGCATTGATGCTCAACTCAACGAAATGTTATAGCTTCCTTGTACGTCTTCAACCACTTTTGATTGCTGTGTGCGGTACATACACCCTTTTCTATTTGTGGTAAGCAACTTAAACTTCAGAAGAAGTACCATGATTGCTAATCAGTACTGCCTGTTTTCATTCTGCAAAAGTGCATCTTCAACTTTACTTTCAATAGTATTTTACTGGACAATGCCTATGCAAACAGTCCCTTCATTCTTAAGTAGCATGTCATCTCTGCATGGTTTGCATGCAAATGGGAGACATACAGCCTTTGATTCGGGATTGTGGCAATTCTGTAACAAAGCGGACAGCACATTTAGTCCTGGAGTGGTTTCTTCCACTGCCATCTTCTGACAAGACTCATATATATAGATTGGCAGAGATGTAGCATATGTAGGTACATACCTCACAAGAAATCACATAAACTAACATAGGATAAGAAGTATTATCATCTGTGGCACTGCCATGCCTTTATGATATTATTTAATTTAATTGTATGGCTATATTTACATAATACATGCAGTAACTTTTGTGTTTGGCCTAATATGTGCACATAGTGTTCAGATATTATTTCTAAAGGATATTGATATTATTATTGACTATACTACTTATAAACCAAATTGTATGTAGAATAGGACGTGAAATTTCGCAGCTTGCATGATATACATACAAGTTCACAAATAGTAATCGATATTCTTGTATGTATACCCTGCGCATGCATGCATTCTGTGATCCGGAATCCAGTATATCTATATATACAGTAGATGCCATTTCCAACTATATACTTGTAACTACTGCTTTAATTAATAATGTTTAGCACCAGCCGCAGTGTCCGTTGACCAAGGGTCAATGCACAAGAAACAGTGTACAGATATCGAGGAACCCATGCAGAGACAGATCTCAGTCTTCCCAAAATACATATGGCATTCAACACATACATTGTTATAACAAATCATTCCGTTCACTATACTAATCAATTGCACATGCTATTCATTTGAATCTGATTTCAAACTACTGACATGCCTACAATACCAAAGTTTTGAGAGTGCTACAAACTATAATTGTACCATAAACTCAATAATAAAATATTACATCAGCTCTTCATAAAGGTTGCCTTCAGTGTGCTTTGTGATTTCAGTGTTAACTTGCGGTGTCACCAGCCATGTCATGATCACCCTGTTTAAGCCAAACGTAATGACTCCAAGAATTAGTGGGATGGCAAAGCTGCTCATCAAAGATCGAATGTTTGTCTGCTTGTTCTGAATATTGATCACGTAGCCATTGGTGATGAATACAGAGCAGTAACAGCAGGTAACAGTCAGTAGGGGAACAAGTAGCAAGGCCCTCTTCATTGTATCTCCTGCTCCTTGCCACCTCTTGCTACTTGGAGTGCAGAAGTGGGCACAGACAGTGAACAGCACAGCACTAATATTAATCATGCATATAAACACGATAATTATTAACAAGCTGTTGGTGATAATGGCATAAGGCTCTGCCAACAACGTAAAAGCTGCTACTGTGCAATACGCTGCAATGAGTTGCACGCCAGAAAGAATTGACCACAGTCCTACCATGAAGGTAAATGACTTAGCTCTGTGCACACTACCACAGCAAAGTAGCACTGTTACTGGTATCACAAAGACATAAGGAACAGCTGGGGGCTTTGTCCTGCAGGCAAAGAACACAGCAAGAGGTATTCCAGGAAGTATACAAAGGCCTATCATGGCTAATCCCAAGATATTGTATGCCTTGTCATATAGACTATGCGGATGAGAGATAAGACTAGTGTCTGCAGTGAAATAAGTGATGGTCACAGCAAGCAGAAAACAGATGGTTGTAGTTCCACACATAATACCATAGTACTTGTATGAATACAACAAACTCTGCTCAATATAGTGGTTCAGATGTTTCTTCAAGATAGCCACCAGAATGCCCCACTGCAACAGGATTTGCATTATTCCACCAACACCCAATGCTATTTTAGACCTATTGAAGTCCATCTGTGTGATTTGTGTGCTCCTATGTCCACTCAAAGGTAAATGGTAGAAGGAAAGGTCGCCATACGAATCACAATGTACAACAACATTTCCAGAGTCTGTCTTCATTTTCAACTGACCAACGGCATAATCTTGTAGCTGTGTAGGAAGATGCATGTACACATGTAATAAAGAATTTACTGGATTGATGCTACAGGTACTATCATGTAAATCACATTATAATTATACAGTACATGGAAGCATAATTAATGTATATATCATATACTTACTGTAATGTATATAATATAATACACTGTAAACGTAAAACTCAGACTTACTGATGAAGTCATCTGGAGCAAAAACATTTCCGTTTCCTTCGAACAAATTTGAGGTACTTCCAGCACAATTTGTGGAGGGTGCCAAGGATTGAAATAGTTCAATGTATAAAGAATAATCCGATTCAGATATTCTGGTCTCATGTACAGGAACACAGGAGAAGACAGCCATAGCCACCTGGTAATATTGCACTGTTCACTAGCTTGAGCAACAACGACCACACGAGATCCATTGGGTAGTACTGTATTGTAAGTTACTTCAACAGAGTATGGGAGATGCCCATTAGGTGGGTAGAAGGCTTGGTACACCTTGTACCTGTTTGCAGTGCTGTTGACAAATGTCTTCTCTTCAAGCTCTACAAAATCAGAAACACACTTAGCATCGGAGATCTTACTCTCTACAGCTTGTAGTAAGGCCACTATGCACATGCCACAAAGCATTGTAACAGTATTCTCGAACATGTCCGTAAAGCTGCACAGATTACAAGAATAAGAAAAATTGACTTTTCATTTCAGCAAGTGAATTCAAACATATGAGCAGACAAGACATGCACGTACCTTTCATTTAATGTATTGTGACTTTCTATTTCAATGACAGGTAATTTCATGTTGTGCACGATTTCTTACAAATTGAATGCAAATTACCATAGGCATGCATGCATGATTATATTTTATATAATTATTAAATCATATTATTAGCACCTACAGATATATAGATTCAAAAGATGCAGTCAAGTAAATGCAAATTAAACTTAGTGTACCAAAAATTTTATCCTCTGTATAAACATAAGGAACTCCGTCTCAACACAGTATATAACTCCATGGCCAAATAATATGATTATGATGCACATAGAAATGATCTATAAAATTCCTGCTGATCCTATATTGTGCATGCAGTATTAGCCCACCCTTTGTCAGGGCTACTCAACAGCTAGCAATGCTGTTCCTTTTAGGAGGAGGGGATGTACCTTGGCATATCCATAATATACAGTAAATATCGCAATCATGGATCAATAATTCAAATTTAACTATGTAACAATAATGAACATTGTCATTTGATTGTACTGAATAATAATTCACAAGGTGATAATTATTGTTAGATGAATTGTTCACAGAATGCTTGATAGAACTTGCAGGGTTCTTCTGGGTTTGCATTCACTACCTGTAGCTCAGATTTGGCTGGGACAAACACCACAGTCCCAGTAGGCAGCACCGCATGGGGGCCATCTTTGCATTCAACTTTGACAGATCCAGAAATGACAATCAAAATGGAAGGACCATCAACCGAAGGTACAAGGACAGGTTTTTCTTTCAAATCAAATGAAAGTACATCAAACTCTGGAACTGGAGGGGAGTACACCTAGGAAGGAATTACGTACATCACAAATGATAACACACTTCTCGTTCTGTATGATGGCAGACTGATACACACATATACAGATGAGCAGATATCACAAGGGACCTGGGTAGACACTTTCTGCAGTTTTCCAGAGCCATCCCTAATCCAAAATACTAATCCCTGAACTATACATACAGTTATCAGTTGAGATAACTTGCAATCTTCAGTGCCATATTCATTTGGGTCACTGTATTCATTAAAAATCCAGTGACATGAAAACACAAGTTGGCCTACAATAACACTGTATACAAATGTAGTTGGCAAACACACATGGAATTGAAAGTTGCATATAGTATGTACATATAACAGGCAGTGTTTTCCCCAGACGAAAACTAAAGGGGGGGGGGTATGGCGGTTAGTGCTGCTTGGTGCCTGGCTTTCTAGTTTTCTTGGCTGAAAACTGAAAACTGAAAACTCTGGGTTTTTTTCACAATTAGAGGTGAGTATTTGCTGGAGTGAACAACTATATTGAACATGTTGTATGGTTTTCATCAGTGACAACATGTTTATTATTGAGTTGAGAATTGAGTTGTTTCTAGCTTTTTGTCAAGCTTTTAGTGTATTACAGTGGAACCCACTTAGCACGAAATTTGAGGGACCACTTTCAAATTTCATGTTAAAAGAATTTTGTGTTAAAAGAAGCTGATTGTTAAAACAAAGTATATGGTTGTCAGTGGCGTACACAATTTTATTTTTCTATTGAGGTAAAATTCTTGACATGGCATCACACCAGTGGGTCACACTGAGCCAGTGTATGCAAATACAAACCCTTAAACTTCTACTTTATGGACTTTCAACTTTAGTTTGCATTGAATTATCTCAATTTCTGACTTTCCACATAGTTATCTATGGCTAGTACAAGGGTATAGGGGGTTTGTTCTATTTATAGTAACAACAAAAAATGGCGTCGACAGAATCGCTGTGATCAGTTTGTCGATATTTTGGCCGAATTTGGCTCTTATTTCAACCCAAAACATCTGCCTCTGTTGGCTTGATGGTAGGCAGCTGCTATTTTTCGCTTTAAGCATAAAAATACTTGTTAAGGTCAGAATATTCTTTCGTGTTAAGCAAATTTTCGTGTTATCCAATTTCGTGTTATGCGTATATTTTAGTACTGCTGTGTATATGATGATACTTGGGACTTGAAAAATATTTCGTGTTAAGCGATATTTCATCTTAAGCGAGTTCGTGTTAAGTGGGTTCCACTGTATATTAAAGTTGAAAGTTTTTCTATCCAAGATTATAGGGGGGCGCAGCACCCCCCTACCTCCCTTTAGGGGAAACAATGAACATGTAGTAAACCTCAAACCACTCCCCTATGTATGGGTCTAAAATCAGTATGTCAGTTTTCTTTTAATACTTCTACTAGCTTGGTAGAATGCAATTCTATCAGTATAAATTATTAAATATACGTAATAACTCTTGTGGTGCAATATTGCATAACTCAAGATGGCCTTCTTGAACAATATTTTTGATGATACAATACACAAATTCTCGTAATACATAAAAGTAGAAAGTAGTGCTGATTTGAGGTTAACTTGCAAAATTATAGTATACCATCACTTAAAAACACAGAGTAAATGAGATCCTCCAATGTTTGACACAATACGTGATGATGGAGAAAACTAATTGACTAGGATTCTGGAAAGAGGGATTCAAGTCAAATCTTAGATCCTTCCCCGCCAGGAGCAACAAGGAAAGGACCACACTACCAATGATGGTCATGTGATCATTCTTGGATTTGGAAGCAAGAAAAGTACTATTTCTGAAATGTTCAAACCATGAGAATTCTGGGTTGCAAAAGCAATTGACATATGACATTCCTGCCCTTGAACACCTCAATATCATATCATCTCACCTCCAAACAGTTAAACAGTCCAGCAACCATAACTTATAGTCTCGTGAACCAGGCCCTACTCGCCCACACACAGCTGTGTATGGTGAGTAGGCTCTGGGTATGTGAGACTAGGGCACCTAGTGAAAAACCGACACATTCGTGACCTGCAGACATACCTTCACATCTGGCCATTGCAATGTAGAATGGGGCTTTGGTTGAAACAGATTGTCCTTTGGGCTTTTTGCAAGGTAAGTAAGCATACCACACAGAGTCTTCTTGTCCTTGAACTTGGGTGTCAAACCAGCTCTCACGACATTGTCGCTGCATGCCATACATTCTACACACTCTAAATGCAGTTACGAAAGTGAACAAGACTTATGGGATAAGTATATCACAATTGTGAAACGTCATCATCTGTAATTTTGTTTGCATACGTACCTCCTGAGATGTATGCATGGGGTTCATTAGGGGCCAAGAATATAGCTTCTCCAGGCTGCAACTTCAGGTAGTTCAAAAAGTACACAGCAAAGCATCCAATATCTCCAGGGAAATCTGAATTCAACCTCAGAAGAAGGCTGGATTCTGCCTTACCCCAGGATTCACCTGCCAATGTCAAACACAGGACCACAAGCATAAATGACATAATTTTCCTAGAGATTTAAACGTCCTAACCTAACTTATTTTGTGAATTAGATTCTATTCTCGAAATCAATGATGACAACTGTGCTTTAAATATGTCTTCGTCTTGATTGATAAAGGCAGAAAAGCATTCCTTCAATGCCTCCTTCATCTCTTGCGAATCATCAGCAAGACCTCCACGATGCAGTTTAATCAGGTTTTCGGCTGCCCTAGCTCCTACCACGTTGAACAATTCTGGAACATTCTCAAGGCCACGGACAAGGTCACTAATGGGACGGAATCCACAGAAGGCCTCAAACTCTGACACAGCTATTGCCATTTCAGGTTTGTGGTTAGAGTCTGGATACTTGTCTGGTGCAGAACCATGAAGAACTTTGGCATGATCCTTTGTTGGGTGAGCTTGAATTGACAAGGGCTTGTTGATGGACAAGACTTTGAACAAGAACGGCAACCCACCATCTGCATCAGTTGCTTTCCCAAGAGCCCAGCTATTGGAAGACAGCCATTCTTTTAAACTTTTTCCCTTCAAACTGTCAGGAGACCTTATAGTGGACGGACCCTTTGCATGAGTTCCCATCCAAAGCTTTACAGAAAAGAAAAACAAAAGTTTTCCAAGATAAAGACATTTCAATATTTATTTCTAAAATTCCAGATTTCACTCATATTGCAAGATTTTATTATTGATTCCCAGATAGTCTGGGGTAGCCCAATATAGCAGTTATAAAATACATGTAATACTGTATTTACAGCACAAATAATACAACAGTGTTGCACGTTTTATATTATCTATGGTTGTAGTATCCACAGAGATTGCTTAATTAATTATCGTCTGCTGAGAAGTAATCTCACTTTGATCAGCATGCCCAGCTTTGGCAGAAATGAGGACTGCCCACGGAGGCTATATGCTACTCTATACGTAGGGATATAACATCCACGGACTGATGTGTAAACTCTAATAGACCATAGACTCTCTATACTACATAATCGGTAGTATCGAGGGTCTATGAATTGACAGTCAGTATATTATTATTGAGACCTACCTCAGCATAAGGCAATTCAGGATCCACAATGAAGTCATCGCTACTTTTTCTCAATTTAGCCACAACACTTGAAGTACCCTTCTTCCCCCAAGCATAGTTCTGAACGGCACAGTCAAGCAACAGCCAACCAGGCCTCGAACCGGTCGTCTCAGTGGCCATATTATAAATCCAGATCAGTTCAGCAACAATATGGCCGTCTATGTACAGGGAGCGAGAGGGAGTGATGTGATTCCACCTGTTGGATGTTAACCGCAGTATCCCTGTGAATGGCTGTACCGACTCAATGCAAGACTGCAAGAAGACCTACAGTTTTGACCGAAAACCTTATATAAGAAAAGCGAGTTGAACTTTAGTGAGGAAGCTGAATCCGATCGATGTTGAAAGGATGGGTCTGTGTACGAAGCGAAAATGCTACAAGGTTATCAGATCATGCTGTTCCTTGATCTGTGGGTCCTTCTTAATACTGATGGTATTAACAGTGGCAAGTGATTCGGGAAGAAGAACAATAAGATTCTTTCGCGAAGGAACGGATTGTAGCGATGCTGAAAGTTTGGCTTACCTAAGAGAAGTGGTACGTGCAGTTTGGTACAAGTAATCATATTCACCATATTATACATCAATTAATTGCATTGTCCTCCCTTCCTTATTATTAAGTCAAAGAATATTACTGCCTATTATCTACTCTGGCCCGAGCTGGCCATAGTTAAGCTTCCCAAATAGTATAGAGTATCGATGGTTTTATATAACAGACTGTGAAACCTCTAATCCAACACTTGATGCATATGGGACTTCAATAAATTGTTGGATTATGAGGTTGTCAGATTACGGAGTAACTATTGACATGCATATAGCATTGGCATTGTGGTGACTGTACCTTATGAGATGATTAGATTGGAGAAACTATGTACATGTCAGATTACATAGAGGCTGCACTGGATTGGGGCCTGTTCATCTGTGGTTGGAGCACTGCTATAAGCTACATATTATATTGCTTGCATGTTATGAATTTCTTAATGAAGAATACTGAGGACTATTGCATGAGCACACCATTGTGCGTGTGTGTGTGCGTGTGTGTGTGCGTGCGTGCGTGCGTGCGTGCGTGTGTGCGTGCGTGCGTGTATGTGTGTGTGTGTGTGTGTGCGTGAGTGTGTGTGTGTGTGTGTGTGTGTGTGTGTGTGTGTGTGTGTGTGTGTGTGTGTGCGTGAGTGTGTGTGTGTGTGTGTGTGTGTGTGTGTGTGTGTGTGTGTGTGTGTGTGTGTGTGTGTGTGTGTGTGCAGGTGGGTGTCTTTATAAGATGATCACATTAAATAGAATGTCAGATTTTGTATATGTCAGATTAGAGGTTGTACTTCATTGGGGCCTGTTCATCTATAGTTGTATGGCTATGGTTTGGTTTATTGGAGATGATATAACATATACGTATGTATGTACTGTACAGTGTTCTCCCCAGGATTCTTTTAAGGCGCTTAGCAATCATAAATTACTACACCAATAGCAAACGATCACAATACAAGATTATGCAATGTTATTGCTACAATATAATAGTAAACCTAATATGCAAGTGAATCAAAAGAGTTCTGTTTAATTATGCATGTTCATATGCATGAAATTGATGTAGCTTAAGATAAGGAGCAGAACATTCCAAGGAAAATCTGATCTCCATCTTGGATAAACACCGCTGCTGCGGTGCTTGGCAGTACTAGAGCTAGGAACGCTATTTAGTTTATTCAGTCTAAGAAAAGGAATGCTGAGAACAGTACCGCTCGAATTTAAGTAACTAATCTATTTCAATTTGTATAAACTCTTATGATCAATAAACTTTCAACCGTTGCCGAAGATTAGCTGTTTTGGCTACTTTTCTTGGTGAGTGCAACCATCAGTGGTAGAACTGATAAGGTTATTTTATAGAGGACAGTCACAGACCAATTTAAGGAGTAGTGGCCGATACGCCTTCCAAAATGAAGGCGTAGTGGGCCGATACTCTAAAATGGCCTGGGGAGAACACTGCTGTATTATAAAACCTTGCCATTGGTAGCATTACCCTGCTATTAGCTATGTATATTACTTGAAATTTTCAAATTTCTTATATCAATCAAAATATCAATGGCTATTATCACATTGTACATGAAAATATGGAAGAGGGCAGGAGCACTCCAATATGCAGGGATTTTTCTAGAAAAAAATGTCAGGGGGAGCATATTGAAACTTTTTACACTTTAGGGGTGGGGTGGGGGGCTAACCATGTACCCATGCTTTGATGGTACAGTCAGCAAAATTATGGTGATAAATCAGAAGCTGTACTACTACTAAGATACCACATGTGCTCTAAAAATTTATCACACAAAGTGTACGGAAAATTTCGTCTTTCTATCAGAATAGAATAAGATTTACCGAAATTGTTTCCCCTGATGTATATATAAAATTTTCAGACGAAAAATAGAATATGATGAAACTTTAGAAAGCTATTCTCAAGTCCTAGAATTCCAACTTTCAGTGAAGGCTGATTTGCCACTTTGATCCTCTAGCATGCTTCAACAAACAGAAATCAGCAAAGAAAGCCAGAATGTGTGCAAGTGGAATATATTCCTTCCTTAATTAAAGATAAAAGAAAACATCGTAATTGTTCGCATTGGTGAGGCTCTATATGTCTACAAGAAATAAGTACACTTGCTTAACGTGACCGTCATAAGTGTATTTGCTGAGTACTGCAGGGAAGATGACAAAATACTAGATCACTTCTGGTATCTGTCACATGACGGAAATTGGAATGGCCGCAAGTTCAATAGGGTTACAATACAAATACACCAAAGAATTGTGGCCTGTCAAAAATATTATTAGAATGATGAATTTTTAGAGGTAATTAAGAGATAAAGTTTACAGCTTTAAGACAAGTCTGATGAAGAAATAGAACAAATAGTGGAAAGTTGGAACTGAGAATCTAGGTGAATCTGTGTTAAACTTAACCAGCCGTTTATCTGTTGCATTACTAGCTATATTGTATGAATTAAAATTTTAATTATTGATAACAAAATTCATATCATTGATCATGATCCATCTCAGGGGGGGCAGAACAACTTTCAGGGGGACATGATCCATCTCAGGGGGGGATGCCCCCCTGCCCCCTCTACAATAAACCCTGAATGTGTGTGTGTGTGTGTGTGTGTGTGTGTGTGTGTGTGTGTGTGTGTGTGTGTGTGTGTGTGTGTATGTACGTATGTGTCACTGTGGTTAGTATGTGTGTGATGTCATGGCATCAGTAAACTTCTGAGCTATAGTGCTTGTCAAGATTGGCTTTAATTCTTCAGCTGTGGTTCAAAAGGCCCCCAGTCTAAATAAGATACCCTGATACCCTGATCTTCATGTAACTTTTGGAGATTTTGTTATTCTATGTGCTAACAGGTTGTATTACGTATGTAAAAAAGAACATTTCAGCTATATGCAAAACATGGTATTTCGTCTGAAATCTAACTGAAGACATCTGTTGACAATTAGTTTCTGTACACTTCCTGCAGTGTAGTACATGAAACTTGTATAAATACTGAGCCATCTGTACCCTCCCTAAACTGTGTGTATATTCAATTCCAGTTTAGAGCAGATACTAAGCTGTTTGTGGTGATAGTTGACCACATACTAGTCAAGTAGGGCTGGGCAATACTTTAATATTACAGAAAATGTATAGATAATTAAAAGCCTCGACAGAAAACATGAACAGCGTGGTGGCATCGTAATGGACACTGTTCTTGGAATTCACTGGGCAAAGTCTTGGTATAGTGAATGTTGGTGGAATAATTCAGTTTGGGCAGTAAATTCCAAGATAGAATGTTTTTTTTTGCCACAGACAGAAGCAAGTCTTGTAGCTTACCATTGTCTGCAGTACCTTGGTATCTGCTGTGTCTGTTGGTGTGGCATTGTATGGTAGTTTATAGATTTGATTCAAGAACAGTTCACTGTGTTTTAAATGAAGACTTTGCCCACGACTGAAGCAGATGAATGGTCTGTAATGTGAATATGACAATGCTTACGGTGTGTCTCCTCCTTGAATACAATGTTGTATCCACTTTAGTATGGACTGCACAGTTATTGTTGTCTCTGGTTTATATGTACGTATGTATTCAATGGTGTGTAGTTTGTTGTCTTCAATTGGGTTTATCACGGTGTTGTTTGTGAAAGGATTCTGTTGAAGGCCTATAGATATTCTAGACAGCCCATTCCTTGTCTTGTCTGTTTGATTGTTTAGTTTCTGACCCTTAAGACGAACTTATGCAGCCTATAGCGAACGTACCAAACACAATTCTGCACACGGGAGAGGGGAATCTGATACTGTGTGTCTTGACTGATGGCACAAACACTCACAGGTACTCAGTTCCATTGACAGAATACAGGCAGTATGCACTACAGCTATAGACTGCACTGGAATTGCAGTTACCATGTGGTAGTGATATTAAATTCTGTTTGTATGGTAGAGAAGATTTTAGTGTAATGCACTCCAGAGTAGGTAAATTTTATGGCCTTTGTTTCTGTTACAACCATACCAGGTTTGCATGGTGAGGACAATCATGTCAGAAATTAATGAACATCCTTGTAAGAGTTAGTGTGTATGTGCATGTGTACATTACATGATTTGATCATTTGCATGTATGTCATTTCCTGTAGTGCTCCAATTATTCAAAAGGGTTGGTCCCAGGTTCATTCTGCAAAAGCATGTGTTCTGAAATGGTTCAATACAGCAAGTGTTTGGGACATGGAGTCAAACCACATGTTCTTCTGGTGAAGTACAAAGACAAGGATGTAGTACTGAAAGCTAAAAGAACATACAAAAGTTCTGTTGTTAAGCATAAAATGCGTGAGGTAGAATACCTTCAGGATAAACATGGCTCTCTCCTTAAATTTGACCAATTTGCTACCATGATCAATGACACTATCAAAGAGGTTATGTTTGGATGGGGTAGAACGTATGCAAGCAAGGATGTCATTGATGAATTCTTACTGGAATGTGATGCCAACTCTGATGCTCTGATATCTTACCACGAAGCTGCTTCCTGCATGAGGATATTAGCTTCAGAAGAATATGTTTTCTATGTATTACTGAGGGGCATTCCAGGGGTACCTGAAGTATATGGAACTTGTGGGAACATTTTTGCTGTACAAAGCACTTTGTCAGATGACTTACAGGACCATGTTGCCTTGGATCCTAGAACATGGAAGAAACGGGCTATGATTGCCATCTCTATGCTTGACATGGTTGAAGCATTTGAGCACACACCTTATGGCACTGTCTACCTCTGTGACGTGCAGGAGAGCAATTTTGGAGTTGACAGTTCCCTCAAAGCCTATGCTATTGACATGGATATATCCTTCTTTGAAGGACAAATTGCAATAATGATAGAAGGTCAAAAGAAAACGAAGTGTACTTCTGATGATACCTGCGACTTTATTTCTTGTTGGTCTAAGTGCAATCTTTCAACAAACTTGTGTGACCCCAAACTCCACTCAAGTAACCTCCAAGTAAGTAGCAATGTGTTTTATTGCTGATTTGTCCACACATACAGCACTAATACCTGTCACGTCAGCATTGTTGAATTATTATGTATTGTTGGAATGTAAAATCTTCCCACTGTGATTGGTTCTGTATGTAGAACCAACGTTCAATATTGTGTGTTCTGAGGAGAACTATCATGTTTCAATGCATCTTCCCCCAACTTTGTAGGCTATATGCAATAATATTTTGTTATCAGATGGCAGTACAGATCCAGGACTCCTGTTCAACCCTCCAGAGAAAATAGCAGACCGTTTGGACGAGCTGTTGGAGACATGTGGGCATCCTCGGCACTTCATTCGCTACTTCAATGATACACTAGTGCATTCTCCACCCAACGTCTTGAACAGCCTAAGAAGCTTACTACGGGAATCGATTAAAGACATATGACTGTGTTTTGCTCCAATGAAAGTATATGTTCATAGAATGATTTAAATTACATACTTATGTATTTATTATCTATGGATGATTTAACTTTTACTCAGCAATGATTTTTAACTCTATATTTAAATTTCCCCCAAATTATGATGACATTTGCACTCGCACCATGCATGCATGCTTTGTAATTCAGCTGCAAGATTTGAAAAGGCGTACATTCATACACCATCCATACACCTTGTGCTACTGTCTACCTCAATCTGTGCAGGAGGGCAATTTTGAAGTGGACAGTTCCCTCAAAGCCTATGCTATCGACATGGATATATCCTTAACCCAAGTCATCAAAGAAAAAAAAATATTAAGAGGGTGGCTATTGCACGAGCCAGTACAAGTAGGTGGTGCTCAGCTGCCATTTTCCTGGTTCATGCACTTCTGTATTATTTTCTATCGAGTTACTCCTCTGCATTTGCACAGTGATTATATCTTGTGATCATTGCTTGCATGGGAAATTTAAAGTTCACATGATTGGTGCTTGGGCACTTGGGTGTATTTTGAAAGCCGCTATGAGCACTTTTCAAAATGGAGAATGAGAATTGTTTCAGATTGTTATGCATAGTGTCAGTTTCACCTAATCTATCCACTTGAAGCATCTCAACAAAGAAAGAATGGACTAAAAATGGTCCAAGCCAAAAATTAAATGAGGTGGCTCACCCTGCAGCTGCTTGAAAGGGCTGGCGAGAAAACTGCATGTATCATTCATGCAATGCATGTGTGTATGTATATGTATTGACAGGCATGTTCACGTGATGGACATCCCTTTGCAGCTGCATGACATTGTACCTTAATTTTCAAGCATGTAAGATATGCATGCATCTGTGCATACATACATGCACATTAACATAAATTAATGTACCATGCATGCAGTTCACCTCATTAGGTTACATAGGTAAGCTAATTTTAACAGGGGGTCCCGGAAGCCTTTAGCCAGCGGCTGCTATTCTAGGCATCCTGAAACAACAGTATATACAAAACACGAAAAGCAAGCAACTATACCGAAAAATTTAAATATGATGAATGCAATTGCAATAAACACGCAGGTTTTGTAATGCACAATTCCATTATGAAATATTCCAGCATTTGTGGACCTAGGTTGAATTTCATAATGGAATTATGTATTATAAAAATTAATACAAGGTGTTAATAAAACTAATAGATAATTCACGTGCAAATTGTAATCAATTTCATTAATCATTTCAAAAAAAAAGAAAAAATAGCTAGGGAAAGTCATGCAATAGATTCCAAAATTTAATAATATAAAAAGCTGCTCTGGAGAATTCCTTTAAATGAGAGATCCATACTTGTGTATTGAGGGAGGTAGGGAGTGCCAAACTGATACACTGAAATAAGTAATATATATAAATGCAGTGCATGTTCACCCCATGCAGTGCATGTTCACCCCATGTAGCGCATGTTCACCCCATGTAGTGCATGTTCACCCCATGCAGTGCATGTTCACCCCATGTAGTGCATGGTCACCCCATATAGTGCATGTTCACCCCATGCAGTGCATGTTCACCCCATGTAGTGCATGTTCACCCCATGCAATGCATGTTCACCCCATGCAATGCATGTTCACCACATACAGTGTATGTTCACCCCATGTAGTGCATGTTCACCCCATGTAGTGCATGTTCACCCCATGTAGTGTTTGTTCACCCCATGCATTTGCTGTAAATGTTTCAAAGTCTTCCGAATCAAATCGGTAAAAAAACAAGTGTGGGCACATTTTACATACAAGCAGCCAAATATTCATTTATTTGGCCACAGGAGATGAAACATTCCTATTCCTGAATTAAAGGTATACAACAGAACCACCAAAATTTCTAGCTACAGCCAGTACATATAGAGTGCTATGGTTGACAGGAGTTAAGCCTGGTTCACAATTATTTGCAAGCATGCGCGAATTGGTCATTGCGACCAAAGCGACCAATTTGCACGTTCACATTTACTAATCGTGCCTATCCGCAAGAATTGAAAAATTTTCTATTCTTGCGAACGCTCGCAGCGACTACCTTGCGAATGACTATTCGCGCGTGATTGCGACCAATTGTGAACCTGGCTTTACAAGTTCATAGCCTTTATCAGTATGAAGTATCGGGTGGCCAAATTTGTATCTGGCTGAACTGACATTTTTTATACTCTATATTATTATTGAATATAATTTTCTCATGATTAGCTAAACCAAACAGCTGCAGTGTGATATTGCTCAAAATTTATTGTTATATTATTTATTAATGTATAAATAATATAACAATAATAATATAACTGCCGAACTTGACCGCTAATTTAACCTTCAAATTTACAACTTTCAAAGTTTGCAATTGTATGCTAGATAATTATATATTATATAATTATATATCATCAGAGCTTTCCAGGAAGACGTATTGCATGCATGAATGTAAAATAATATTATTATGTTCCAAGTATTATACTGGGCCATGCAAGATTTATATTATGTTTCTGGTCCCTTTTCTGCATGGTCAAAAAAATTGAGGGAAAAAAAGGATTAATTGTTATTTAAAGAAAACCAGTGAGGATGTTGGGTTCAAACCTTGTCCAAAATACTGCCAATTATCAAGTAAAGCATGTGCATTCAGCATGAACACATGAAAACCATTGTGTTATTGTGGGACTAGTGGCTGTCTGGTTCCACACAGAATGCATTCCCCCACCATCTAATTGTGCTTTGTAAGTTTGTATCATCGATCTATCAACTTGCTCTGCTTTAACATGCTTTCTAGCATTAATACTATCTGTTCACAGTTAGAAGGAATAATAATACTTACAGGAATGCCTAATTCTACTAGATGGAAAATAGCCCTGCTGGTGGCCTGGTGAATTTCAAAGATGGCCAATACCAGAAACATATTAGTCATTTTGCAGGGCCCTGTATATTGAGTATAGAATGATTATACTAATCTTATTTTCATTTCCAGTGCTATAGTACCGGTAATATAGTCCATGTATTGAACATGACAAATCTTGATTAGTTCTGTTTGTGAAACTCATGAACACGTATATTCTTCACTTTCAAAATACATTCTTCGAATTATGCATGAGCTAGTACAGTATGTACAGGACAGACAACAATGGGCTTAGAATGTGCAGAAGGCTCCCTAGCTAGCTTCCTGCATGCCATGTCAACACAGTAGGGCAATATGACAGGGATGGTAGCAATCTATGTGTTTGTGGCAGATCTTTTAGGAGAAAAGGCTATAATCATAAATGAACTAGAAACCAGAAATTTTGTGAAGCCCTCTCCTAGATCATGCACCTCTCCTCCTTTTATCAATGGAAATAGTTCAGGAAGTCATCAATTAAAATTACAGCAGATTAATTATCGAAACAGTGACTGATAAAAGCATTGATTTGCTGTCTCTTTCTGAACCACATTGTCGGGTTCATGGTATCTCTCAGGTACAATCCTGCATTAATAATTATTTTTCATTCAGGTTCTGAATCTTCACACACACATGGAGTTGCCATTGCCTTATCTCCTCATGTTTGCTCTTCATGGGAAGCAGCTTAAAGTGTCTTCAAATTTAATTCTTCAAATAATTAGCATCCATCTGAAATTCCATTTCTCATATACTACAGTCATTGCCATCTATGCTCCTATTAACTCCATCACCTCAACATCGAAAGCCATAGCAAGCCATCAGTGGTTTTCTAAGGGTGTATGAAAACATTTTAAAATGGTAATTGGATGTAGGATTGACACAAGACTGTGCAAAAAGACTATCAAAAGTATACTTCAAAAACACTTAGAACAAGGATAAATTTAATGGGCATAGGGCTAGGTGGGCAAAGGACAAGATGGACATAAGTCTAGATAAGTATATAAGGGTAAAATGAGGCTAGATGGGTATAGGACTAGACAGCGTTCAGTTGGATCGACTGAGTACTCACTGTGCAAGCTCCTCTATCTCGGACATACAGCATGTACGTTTGTTGCTCGAGGCAGGAATTTTCACAAGCAGTGCA
>CAUJGJ010000087.1:662500-665000 GCA_963170055.1 Halisarca cf. caerulea
ATACTTCAGGTACCCCTGGAATGCCCCTCAGTAATACATAGAAAACATATTCTTCTGAAGCCAATATCCTCATGCAGGAAGCAGCTTCATGGTAAGATATCAGAGCATCAGAGTTGGCATCACATTCCAGTAAGAATTCATCAATGACATCCTTGCTTGCATAATATGTTCCTTCCCATCCAAAGATAAGCTCTTTGATAGTACTATTGATCATGGTAGCAAATTGGTCAAATTTAAGGAGAGAACCATGCTTATCCTGTAGGTATTTTATCTCAGGTATTTTATGCACAACAACAGTACTTTTATATGTTATTTTGGCTTTCAGTATTATGTCCTTGCCTTTGTATTTCACCAGAAGCACATGTGGTTTGACTCCATGTCCCAAACACTTGCTGTATTGAACCATTTCAGAACACATGCTTTTGCAGAATGAACCTGGGACCAGCCCTTTTGAATGATTGGAGCACTACAGGAAATGACATATAAATCATCAAGTTATGTAATGTACACGTACACACTAACTCTTCCAAGGATGTTCATTGTAGTTTGCAATAAGAAATTAATATAACGGAGGAGACATCAACAATATGGCATGATTGCGTTCTGCATGTATACCGGTATGGTTGTGACAGAAAACAAGAAGTTTCTACCAATAAGTGACCCTCACTTCTGTTACAATGAACCCTTTTAGACAGCAGCTTTACATAATATACGTAGCTATGATACAAGCCAGAGTGCTAAGAACAAGAGTGACTGAAAATCCTTCAATCAATTGTACCTATGCTTGCTTAAACAATGGCAACAACAAAAAGTACAAATATCTGATTACATAGAGTGGGCAATGTATGTAGGATTTAGTCACCCATGATTATTGTTGTATGGTTGTAGAAATTCTTCGACATGCTAGATCGATTTGGATAAGTCTTATCTTTGGACGTATAATGCATGTCACGATTTTCATCAACAATCATTCAAATGTACAACGGTCCGCCCACTTGGGCTTCTTCAGGTACACACAACTAAAACCAACTAAAAAGCTAAAACCAAGTGGATGAAACGATGTACAAGTGAATGATTGTTGATGAAAATTGCGACATGCGTTATCTGTCCGAAGATAAGACTTATCCAAACCCGTGATTATTGTTCAAGGAATAGATAAATATTACAATTATTGTTGTGACAATTTTACCATACCAGAATCCAAAAATACTTGACAATTAAGCACAACAAAACTTATGAAGTTTGATTACAACAAGAACAAACAGTAGATTTTGACTGGGAGCTTAGTATAGTAGCCTCACTAGCTCCCAGGACAAGTCAGTTTCTGTGTCTGTAATGTCAATCTTGAGATGGGAAAGACTAGTAGCAAGAACCAGCATACTACCACAATTATCATAATATCCATAATAATATTATGCCGAGAAAATCACAATATCAAAATTTACCAGCTGCAAATCTTGTCTAAGCCCATATCACAGTATAACAGAAATATTGATGTATTATCCAACCATATAGACCTGACCAGTAGTCAACTATCACTACACACAGCATGCAGCAATACTTTAAATGATCTTACATTTTCATGTTGACAACAAGATGTGCCCAAACAGGGCACTAGAGCTAGGCAGTGGCAGTGGAACATGTAAACATAAGGAGGGGGGGGCAGTGTATATGATGTGCGTAGCAATTAAATGCATAATATCATTATATCCTTTAATACTGCTTGCAGAGAGGCAGCATCAAACTTTTTCTTTAAATTGATGATGCATATTGTATGATGGCATGGCAGACATGTGTGAGGATTTATAGAATCACAAATATAATGTGGTTCTACCTTAATATTCATGAAGTCATATATTTTGCAATTTTTGGGGGCATTTTTCAGTATTTATTGCTGGAATTTCCATTGAAAAGTCATAGTAATGAGAATTATTGGATAAGAATTCAATTGCAACAACAAAAGTCCCTCCCCCCTGAAACCTACCTGTAATTTCCTCCTTTCTAGGAATGTTTTTCCTATGATATGGGGAATGAAACCACTGGAAACTGAACATGCATGACAAGGTTCTGTTAAAAGGATTTTGCAGACACGTAGGTGAGGTTTACCAAAACTTGAAAATACACCCATTTTAGGGAGAGTTCTGTAGATTACAGAAGACTCAGTCTAGAAGTTTCACTGTACTACACTGCAGGATTTATACTGTTACTATAGGATATACTGTATACCACTTCTCAACAGATTCTTCCTGACAATTAGATTATAGAAGAAATACCATGTTTTGTAGCTGAAACAAATTTTCATAATACAACATTTAATACAACAAAATCTCCAAAAAGTCACATGAAGGTACTGTAGTACCTATCCTAACACTTGCATGAGAGACAGCTGAAGAAAGCCAATCTTGACAAGCACTCAGAAGTATACTGATGGCATGACTTCACACACATGCTACCCACAGTAACACACACATGAATGCACACATGCATGCATACACACATA
>CAUJGJ010000087.1:675000-710000 GCA_963170055.1 Halisarca cf. caerulea
ATTGATTATATATATATATATATATAATATGTTACATATATATACAGTATGAACTATAATATAAAGAGTACACTAAATTTTCCATTCCAGTGCATGTAATCTACATTAGGACCAGATGGTGGTAGACATGTCTGAATACTCCATCCTTCCTCAATAAGAGTCATCATTTGGCCATTGTGTCACAGCTAGTGCTAACCACCTAACTCATGCCTGCAGAATGTCCTTTTGCTCTGCTCTTCTTTTGGGGTTTCTGCAGTAGCAGGATTTGCATCAGCATGCATGCATGACTTTAGTGCAATAGGCTTGATTTCATCATTATCAGCATATAAGACTCTTTGGCCACTACATAATGAAATCAGTCTCCGAAAATAGTCTAGTGGGAATTGGTCGGCTACGATCATGCAGTGGCCCAAACTTGTCTCTCATTGCAAGTGCCTTTTCCTAGCTACTCACCTCATACTGGTAGGATGTGTGTAGGAAAATGAAGCCAGTGATGTGAGACTACAAGGCTCTACGGAGAATGATGTGTGACTTCCCTTGGTGTGTGTTAACCACAATGTTACTGTACATAGTTGATCCAATGCAAGACTACAAGAAGACCTACAGCATTGACTGAAAGCCTAATAGTAAGGAATGTGAGGTGAATATTAGTAAGGAAGCTAAAAGTATAGATCAGTGTGGGAAGAATGGGTCTGTGTACGAAGCAAAAGTGCTACAAGTGTATCAGATCATGTTGTTTCTTGGTCTGTGGGTCCTTCTTGATACTGATGGTGATAACAGTGGCAAGTGATTCGGGAAGAAGAACCATAAGATTCCTTTGTGAAGGAAGGGTTTGTGATGATGCTGAAAGTTCGGCTTATCTGAGAGAAGTGGTATGTGCAGCTTAGTACGAGGAATGATATTCACCATATTATACATAAATTAATAATAATATTATTGTATTATACTCCTACAGTATGTATTCACTCTGGTTTTAATATTAAATTTGCTTCCCAATTTATGAGTAGATTTAGATACATATAATAAAGGTCATTAAAAAATTTCTACTTCGTAATCATATTACAAATTATTACAATATATATTTATAACTACGATACAATAAAATTGGTATCACAATACAAAGAGATAATGATCATTCTGTGTTAAGAATCTACTAAAATTATGTGTTGGTATGCAATGCATGCACATGGAATTCTGCAACTTCTGCTTCGTTCATGATTGCATCTCAGCTAGCTCATACGAGATCCATTTTGGGTAATTTTTGCAATAACATATGCACACATTTCTATTCAAATCTAACCAAGAAACAAGCATAACATAAAAAGAAAGCCTCGAACTCAGGGCTAAAATTCCACATGGTTGAACCATGGAGAGGTATACTTAGCAAAGCAAAGCAATTAAGACAAAATCCATCAACTGGGCCTCAGACACAGGTTTCATAAGTATACTACCCTGGCAAGGCCAGAGGGAGCAAAGTCTTGAAAATCAAAAACCTGTTCAAACAACATGGTGGCAGCTGTGATAATTGTGTTGGGGTCTCCAATAGGCCGCCACCAATTGTCTACATTTTGGCCTGACTCAAAATCTTGCCCCACCCCTGGTCACTGTTTGCTGTCTTTCCACTCGGAGGCCACGGCAGTCTACATATTCACAACACTTCAACTGCTCTTCACTCGATCACCACATGGTGGTCACTATCTTCATCATATGTTTGTGATTTCTTTTACTTTTTGTTCTTATTGTCCACTGTTATCAGTGTGACTGAACTGCATGGACTGCATAGACTGCATATTCCTTTTATCAATTATCCTTAGAGGTTCACTTGCTGTTATGGACTAAATCGACCGCAGGTCCATTAGCTGGTAATTACAGGAATTTTTGGATACTAGAAATTCATTACTTCGTTTTAGTTAATAAATTATTAATAAACCCAAAAATAGGTGCAAGCAGCCTAATTTAAATAATGTGTTAGAATTTAATATTTCCCTACCCTCCCTCTCCCACTCTAGCTCCTTATGTATAGGTCAACCTCTTTGAATCAGAGGTGCAAAGCTTCATCAGTAGTTATTAACCATTTGCATGGATGTATATTACAGCTAATGTTGAGCCCTTGCCTGCTTTGGGTAGTCGGAATACATTTCTTCTTTGCTCAAACGTGAATATTACCTAAAAGTATCTTACACGGCAAATGAATGAGGTGAAAATATATGCTTGGTGTATGTTGCCATATTTTCACAAATAACAATATAGAAATACGACTTCGTTGTAATCGTCAACTGATCGCTATGCGATGATTTTACTATCACAATTTTCTTAGAATGATCAATTGTGACATAACGACATGCGTACTTGGTTGAATATTATCTTATTGTATATCTTATATAATATTATTATGATGATATTATGAATTAATTATATATCTCCAAACAAGACCACAGCTTCCTTAAGACTCTGTCCACACTATATCAAAGGTTCTCTGAATGTCAATGAATGCAGACAACATGCATAGTATGCCAGCCCACACCACTTCCTTTCTAGCAATGTCTTGATCCAGTTCTAGTGGAGGTTCTGCCTGAGCTGTTATATCCTCACATGGACTAGAAAGATCCAAGTGGGTATTGCTAACCTCTAGCAAATTTACGAAATATTCCTTTCAGATGCTAACTGCCCTAGCACCACCATGCATATCAGTCTCGACTCTCACTCTTCTGCATGAGGTTGTGTTTCAGCTTCCTATTTTTATACTCAATTTGTACTTCTTAATCATCTTCCACCAGGACTTGAGGCAATTAATGGAGCTCTCCAGTCTATCTTGCATTGCAGCCAATAGTAAAGAAGTAGTACCAAACACACACACATAGCTTATCCTTGCACATGCAGTGCCTATTTATTGTGTATTTGTGCATGCTTATCATCTGTACCTGTGTGTGCATGAGAGAGGGGAATCTGATATGTTTAAGTGTTTTGACTGATGGCACAAGCACTCACAGGTATATACCAAGGATCATTAACAAAAACTTAGCAAGCACTACAACGTGTACAGCTATAAACTGCTCTGGATATGCTGTTATAGTGTGGTAATGTACCATCTATTCCCATGGTAGAACGACTCAAGTGTAACACACTCCTCAACATGCAGGTTTATATTTTGTGCAATGTGTTTCTGTCACAACCATACCTGGTATGTGCACATGGTGAACACAATTGTCATACCATCCCTTCCATTCTATTGATTTCGTATATTGCAAGTATCAGAAATCAATGAGCTTTCCTAATTGATAGTGTGTACGTGTACGTTACATGATTTGATCATTTATTTGTCATTTGCTGTAGTGCTCCAATTATTCAAAAGGGTTGGTCCCAGGTTCATTCTGCAAAAGCATGTGTTCTGAAATGGTTCAATACAGCAAGTGTTTGGGACATGGAGGGAAACCACATGTTCTTCTGGTGAAGTACAAAGGCAAGGATGTAGTACTGAAAGCCAGAAAAACATGCAAAAGTTATATTGTTAAGGATAAAATGCGTGAGGTAAAATATCTACAGGATAAACATGGCTCTCTCCTTAAATTTGACCACTTTGCTACCATGATCAATAGCACCATCAAAGAGGTTGTCTTTGGATGGGAAGGAACATATTATGCAAGCAAGGATGTCATTGATGAATTCTTACTGGAATGTGATGCCAACTCTGATGCTCTGATATCTTACCATGAAGCTGCTTCCTGCATGAGGATATTGGCTTCAGAAGAATATGTTTTCTATGTATTACTGAGGGGTATTCCAGGGGTACCTGAAGTATATGGAACTTGTGGGAACATTTTTGCTGTACAAAGCACTTTGGCAGATGACTTACAGCACCATGTTGCCTTGGATCCTAGAACATGGAAGAAACGGGCTATGATTGCCATCTCTATGCTTGACATGGTTGAAGCATTTGAGCACACACCTTATGGCACTGTCTACCTCTGTGACGTGCAGGAGAGCAATTTTGGAGTTGACAGTTCCCTCAAAGTCTACGCTATTGACATGGATGCGTCCTTCTTTGAGGGACGACTTCGATCATCTGTAGAAGGCAAAAAGAGGACAAAGTGTACTTCTGATCATACATGTGACCATATTTCTTGTAGGTCTAAGTGCAATCTTTCAACAAACATGTGTGAATCAAAACTCTACTCAAGTAACCTCCAAGTAAGTTGCTTGGTCATTTGCTGATTCGTCTATATCATACAGCACTAATACCTGTCACATGAGCATTGTTAGAATGTTGGAATGTGCAATCATTACAGGGGCATTGATTCTATATGAATTTAACCAAGGTTCAATATTCTGTTTCGAGGAGAACTTTCACGTGTCTCATTTTCCTCTTATTTGCAGGTCATATGTAATGATATTTTTCTATCAAACAGTATTACAAATCCAGGACTCCTGTTTAACCCTCCAGAGAGAATAGTGGACCATTTGGATGAGCTGTTGGACACATGTGGGCATCCTCGGCACCTCATTCGCTACTTCAATGATACACTAGTGCGTTCTCCACCCAACGTCTTGAACAGCCTGAGAAGCTTATTACGGGAATCCATTGAAGACAGGTGACTGTGTAGCACTGAAATGAAAATCCATATAATATTTTACTCATATTATATGACTTAAATTGCATACTTGTGTATATATTTATTATATATATTGTGAAGATGACGTTTTCTAAGTAAAGATTTGAACACTTAAATTTTCTTTCTCCAAAGTTATGATACCAGTAGTCTTGCAATATACAGTACAGCTGCAATTGAGCATTGTTCGAATATTGTTGGAATGTATATACAATCATCACAGTGTCATTGATTCTATATGAATATAACCAAGGTTCATGTGTGTCTATTAACATGCATGTGCATATGGTGACATCCCTTGGCAGCTGCATGTATATCATAAGCACATTGGTATTGCATGCCTGCAGTGTATGTCTGCCCAAGGCATATTTATATACGTACTAGTGATAATAAATTTATATTTATATACGTACTAGTGATAATAAATTTATATTTATATACGTACTAGTGATAATAAATTTATGTGTGCATGTATGCAGTATATCCATACATTGATCTTTCTCATACACCCTTTGTCTTGTCTATCATGTGCTACGTATGTACCCATTATGAGTACATACACGTATGCAATATACCCTCCCATGCAAATAAGAACACAGTATAATATGCCTCTCTAAAAAAATCTCTCATAAAACAACACAACTTATTGTCCTACAATACACTTTGAACCTCACAAAGAAGACAACTTCTCTATACAAAGAACAAATCAGTATATATCATGCAGTATGATATTACCCAAAATATATAATAGTATATAGTTATTAGTATTATAGAATTCAATATTTTTTGGAAAGTTATCAATTTGCTGAACTTTATATACAAGACTAATTAATGTTAATGTTTGTATATAACTCTCAAATATGACGACTGCATGCATGATGTACATCACCTGAGCTTCCTCATGCATGCTACTTGTATCAAATGTTCTGGGAATTGATACATGTAATATAATGTAAAATATTATACTATTAAATTATGAAAAATCATGCCACAGTGTATGGAAATGTACAGATAAAATATAAATTCTTGCAGTACCACATGTTATCTTACAGCCACATGTAATTTCACAAGCATAATATTATATATACTTAAGCTTCACATGATATATATATATATATATATACTAGAATTTTATCGTATTTTATTTCATAATTGTACATTTCCTGTGAAAAAATATATAATATATATTATATATATATGTACTAGTTACGACATGCCCACGAGGGAGTATCGCATTTACTGAGCGAGACCCGAGGGTGAGAGCAGCAAATGTGATACTCCCGAGAGACTGGCATGCAATAACCAGCATATTGCCAAATTAACAATTAGCTGTCGGGAATAGCGTATAGAATAATAGCAAGATAACCCCAACTAGCTTCAATAGGGAATTACGCACAATACTGTACTTTGCACTTCTGATTCAAAGAGGTTGGTTTGAACACTTATGTATTTAACATAATTATTTTACTTTTTGCATGAATTAGTAATTAATTGGCTTAATCAAATCAATGATATTCTAGTACCCATGCAAGGTTAAATTATTGCTTTCATTGATTAATTGGGTACCAGCTCAATGGACATGCTGTTCATTTTAGTGACAATATTAAGTTTTCCACTAAGGACAAAGAAGGGTTGAAAGAGGATTCGAGAGTCCCCCAGTCCAGTCTGGTCGCACTGAACTCAGTGGACAATAGAAAAGGAGAAAATGAATGGAAAAAGATCTATAGACTTACAGGGTACAGACCACAACAAAGAAGAATAAGCAACTGCAGCGGGCTAGAGTTAGCTTGTGGTCGTGTAAGGCAAGCCTATCTAACATCATCTATAACCATGCAGGGCAACATACATGGCATGCAAGTGCTATAGAGTGAAATGGTATACAAACTAGACCCATGTTGGATCTTGCTATAGAAGTGAGTGGAAGGGAAAAATTAATAGAATAGCGACTTGCTCCCACTAGCTTGCGAAAGGCCACATTTTCACTTCGGGATACACTAGCAAATGGTATATGTCAATGAGCATGTGGCTGTTGTTCCCGGCTGCAGGAGTCTAGCAGCTTGCTCTAGTTAGCAACAGGTGCCTGCCTTTAACTTATTGCGCTTGCTCATATATAGAAGGCTCGCCTTATGGTGTTGCTCTCATGTGCATTCTTCAGGCATGAGTTAACCGCCTGTCTCCATGGGCATTTGGCATGTAGAGGCAGCCTAGGTGTCCTCCCTCCTGCATGTTAACCCTATTTACTTGCAGTAAATAATATTAAACACTCTGATGATTTTGTCAGTCCCCGAAAAAGGCCGAGCGAGAATCAGGTCAGCAACGCCAGACTACTCGGCTATTTGAGTTTAATCTGCTCTTGAAAATAATATGATAAAATATGAGAATCTGATGGATTGCCTCTATGGTGATGTATATATCAGTCATGTGTGTTATGCTAATGAGATAATGGTCTGATTTAGTGTTGGTTGTGGTGGAGCTATGTACATTTGTACTTCATGTGGATGACCACCACTTTGTCCTTTTCCTACTCTCCTCCTACTGGTAGGAAGTGAGTAGGACAACGGACTGGAAATGTGAGACTACGTGACTCTACAGAGAATGATGTGTGATTTCACTTGATGTATGTTAACCACAATATTACTGTGAATGGTTGATCCAATGCAAGACTGCAAGAAGACCTACAGCATCAACCCAAAGTCTTATATAAGAATAGTGAGGTGAACTTTAGTAAGCTTAAGGAAGTTGTATAAGCATGGTTCGATATTGAAGGATGGGTCTGTGTACAAAGCAAAAATGCTACAAGTGTATCAGATCATGTTGTTTCTTGGTCTGTGGGTCCTTTTTGATACTGATGGTGTTAGTACTGACAAGTGATTCAGAAAGAATAACCATAAAATACTTTCATGGAGGAACAGATTGTAGTGATGCTGAAAGTGTGGCTTACCTAAGAGAAGTGGTACGTGCAGTTTGGTACAAGTAATTATATTCATCATTTTATTACATATTTTAATTATTCATTGCATTATTCCCATAAGTTTATTATTAAATCAAGGAGTATACCACTGCCTATTATTTCTCTGGCTTGTAATATTAAAATTAGCTTCCCAAGTGATGTGTGTTTAGACATGTACACTTACCTCAATGGGACCACAGCTAGTCTGTGGTATCAATGATGGTATGGTATGTTTTCGATAGCAAACAGTTAAATATCTCTAATCTAACACACGATGGGACTTCAAAAATTATGAGGTTGTTAGATATGATACTTTGGATGCATTAATGCTATGTAGCTCAACCATACTGGAATCTCCATCCACAAGTCCTTAATTCTGACGCCCATCAGAGAACCTGGGAAATGACCCAGACAAAGGCTATTCTCAACTCCTTCTCGGAGAAGGCTACAGACCCAGCACCCAGTGCCAGACTTGTAGGTGTCTCCACCAAAGGGTTGGGTGCATGGCTGAATGCACACCTGCATGGTGTCATCCCTTGGGCTCAGAAGTGGTGACAACACTGTCACCATCTCTGTTGGCCTCCACTTGAGAGTTGTTTTCAGCCGTCCTTACCCATGCCAACAATGCCTGTAGATGAGAAAGCTCTGCACACCTTGAGCTGTTACATGCAAGAACCTGGGCCACCATCCCTGGCAAGAATAAGTCCATCACTGACATTATCTACAGGTCCTTAACTGCATTAGGAGTCCCATGCATGTCAGGTTGAGCCTCTGCCCTCAGCTGGTCCAATTGGAAGTGACCTAATGGAGTAACTCTGCTCCCACGGCGGAGTGGTCTTCCACACATCTTGGATGCCACTTGCTATGATACTTTTGCTATTCCACTTTGGCTTCTGAGAGGACTGGGCCATGGCTGATCAAGTGGAAGCTCGCACAGCAGCACTACAGTCATTTGAAAGCCAGCCACGTATATTTTTGCCTCATGCAGTCTCCTATAGAAGCAACCAGAACTGTTGGTACAGAAACCCTTCTCTTCCTCAAACAGATAGTCCAACATCTGAGAACTTGGACAGGAGAGGTGTTGTCTCAGCAAATCCTCATTAAGAGATTACCTGTGGCAGTTCAAGGGGAACGTCGTATCTATTCTGGGATCTTTGCAGCATTGCTCTGTGCTTGATGACGTTCCTTAGGTCTTAGATTACAGGAAAAACTGTCTTAAAGACCACTCACATCATATGAAGACCACCTGTCTATAGAGACCACAGCAGGCTGGTTCATGGCCACTTCAGTTGTACTAAAGCACCTCCATACAAGGACCACCTGTCTACAGAGACCACAACTACTTTATCCCTTGAATGGTCGTTATAGACAGGTTTTACTGTATATTAATTTTATTGTCTTCCTTTAATTTTGTCCTGGTGACTGTGTTGTGCATGTTTCAACCTACGTATATGTTTCACTCATGAATACATATTATATGTATATACTTGTATGTACAGTAAAATCTCGATAATTAGAACCATGATAATTAGAATATCTGGCTTAATTCAAACATTGATGAATGTACGGTTCCTAATGTAGGGAGTACATATGTGGCTGGTTAATTAGAACTTATGGATAATTAGAACTGTTTTACTGGAAATTCAAGGTTCTAATTAAAGAGATTTCACTGTATATATTGTATTATGCCACTTACAATCAGCACACATCTTTGTGCCAGTTACAGTGGTAACTATAGGAGCTTTGGGGCCAAGTCCTTAAGATTTTATGAAGAATCTCACAGGCCATGTGTGCAGTCATTTGCTGCCATTGTAGTACACTCCTCAACAGGTAGAATTGTGTTATTGCTTCTCGATATCTACCACAACCATACATGGTGAGCACAATCGTGTTATACAGCTCCTCTATTATATTGATATCTTATTGCAATTGTTGGAAATTGATGAACATCCTTGTAAGAATTAGTGTGTATGTGCACGTTACATAATTTGATCATTTGCATGCCATGCATCTTCCTGCAGTGCTCCAATTATTCAAAAGGGCTGGTCCCAGGTTCATTCTGTAAAAGCATGTGTTCTGAAATGGTCCACTACAGCAAGTGTTTGGGACATGGAGTGTCACCACATGTTCTTTTGGTGAAGTACAAAGGCAAGGACGTAGTACTGAAAGTCAAAACAACATATAAAAGCTTTATTGTTAAGGATAAAATGCGTGAGGTAGAATACCTACAGGATAAGCATGGCTCTCTCCTTAAATTTGACCAAATTGCTACCATGATCAATGACACCATCAAAGAGGTTATGTTTGGATGGGGAAGAACATATGCAAGCAAAGATGTCATTGATGAATTCTTACTGGAATGTGATGCCAACTCTGATGCTCTGATATCTTACCATGAAGCTGCTTCCTGCATGAGGATATTGGCTTCAGAAGAGTATGTTTTCTATGTATTACTGAGGGGCATTCCAGGAGTGCCTGAAATATATGGAACTTGTGGGAACATTTTTGCTGTACAAAGCACTTTGGCAGATGACTTACAGGACCATGTTGCCTTGGATCCTAGAACATGGAAGAAACGGGCTTTGATTGCCATCTCTATGCTTGACATGGTGGAAGCATTTGAGCACACACCTTATGGCACTGTCTACCTCTGTGACGTGCAGGAGGGCAATTTTGGAGTTGACAGTTACCTCAAAGCCTATGCTATTGACATGGATATTTCCTACTTTGAGGAAAAATTATTATCAATGGTAAAAGGCCATAAGAGGACAAAGTGTACTTCTGATCGTGCCTGTGACTTTAGTGATTGTTGGTCCAAGTGTAATCTTTCAACAAACTTGTGTGAACCAAAACTTTACTCAAGTAACCTCCAAGTAAGTACGTGGTGTTGTTTGCTGATTTGTCCACACATACAGCACTAATACCTGTCACATGAACATTGTTAGAATATTGTTGGAATGTAAAATCATCCCATGCACAGTCATTGGTTCTGTTTGTATGTGGAACAAAGGTTCAATTTTGTGTGTCCTGAGGAGAACTATCGCGTCTCATTTTCCTCTGACTTTGCAGGTCATATGTAATATTATTTTCCAATCAAATGGTATTGCAAATCCAGGACTCCTGTTTAACCCTCCAAAGAGAATAGCAGACCATTTGGATGAGCTGTTGGAGACATGTGGGCATCCTCAGCACCTCATTCGCTACTTCAATGATACATTAGTGCGTTCTCCACCCAACGTCTTGAACAGCCTAAGAAGCTTACTGCGTGAATCGATTAAAGAAACTTGACTGACTTTTGCTCTAATAAAATCTATGTTCATATTATTTGACTTTAATTGTAGATTTTTGTATTATTTATAAAAGATATAGCTTTTACTCAACAATGATTTTTTATAATGCTATATCATGTTTTCTTCAAAATTATGGTGACATTTGTACTTGCAATATATACATTTGTATGCATGCTTTGTAGTGCAGCTGCAAAATTTGAATAGTCTGACATTTCTTGATTGGAGCATGCAGTCTTCCTGCTGGCCGGCAATTGTACGAATGCATTTAGAACATGTGCCACTTCTATTGCATTTGTAGACCATACGCAGGTAACAATCCTCCCTGTTTTCGGACATAACATACCTGCGTAATGCTGTACATTTTGTTGTCACAATATTATGGGAAAGGATGATGTACCATTAAAAAGGTCCCCTAACACCGATTTCACGTCCGATTGGCAGCCATCTTCTTGCCTAGCTTGTGAAGGTCTTTTAAATGGAATTGACTGAAAGTGAATATAATAATATTATGATATCAATGTAGACTCGACGTTTACACCTATGTCACATGATTTGCATCATCCAACACTGGATTTGGCAAGCAGCATAAATTAACAGTCAACCATTCTAAAACATCATCAGCAAACACTTTTTTCTAATCGCATCATTACACTATGGAAGTCTTTGCCACATATTGAAGTTATAACAAGCCACTCATTACTATCAATTGCAAGCGCCAAATTCAAGCACACTTGTGAACCCATTTCCTCACTAACTTTGATTCAGATCGCACATGCATATACCTATCACTACATTTGTCCTTGCTCTAAACTACCCTGCAACACTTACTTAATTTACCAATTTCTGTATTCCCATGTAGTCAACCCTTACTATTTTAAGCTCACACTCAAAGTATTTGACTTTTAGTTACCTCATGCAGTGTCAATGTACTGTCAGCCACCAGCATACTTCTTCATAATTTTTTGTGTACCAAATTTAATCACCTCCTCCAACTCATTTGTATCCACCCTCAGTTGTTGTAACTAACAGGGCCTATCAGTCACCTTGTTGAAGACAGTGTGAACAAACACGAGCATTGAACCTGCTCTGCCACCTCTTAGTGATGAACCTTTCAGCTATAGCCACAACCAACACTGAGGACAAGGCCTGTGTGGATACCAGAGCATATAGTGGTTCCTGGTCTATGGCACAAGAGGCATAAGGGTATTTCACTCAAGCACCTTTTCATACCAGAGCAAGAACCTAACTACCTTGTACAAACAAAACAAGAATCCCAAAAAGAGAGAGTATGGTGCAAGAATTAGGGAGGTTGAGAATGGAGTGTTTACCTCCTTAGTTTTCTGATGCTTGACCAACAGTCTTGCGAGCAAGTGTGGCATGCCGTACTCACCATCATGGGCTGCAGGATATCTTTTGCTCTACTGAGATCAGCAATTAGAGCCATCCAGTGCCAGCAGACATTGTATTGGTGCCAAAGGAGTATGGGATTCACCAATTATTGTGTATAATATGATGTTCTATAGTGTACTGCTGCAATCACATCATTTTAATCAATAATCTCATCACTTTGGTTTTCTTATGCATGGTTACCTTTAGTATGGATTTATTGTACATGATGTTTTATTGTGATGAATATACAGTATTATATTCATTACTGATTTCTTGCAATTATCCACTGTGCATACTTGTCCTTAGGGTTGGGAAACCCCACATGGGTTTATCATGGAGTGATCCACAGAGAAGTGTTTACATGCCACATACTCAGTTCCTTGGCATTCTCCCTGGTTGCCAGCTATATCTCATGCAGGTGTATTGCATTGTGGAAATCTCGCTTGTGGAGGAGAAATCCATATTCCTCCAGGGGCAATGCAGTTAACCAGATGGAAGCACCTTTCTCAGGTACAGGTACAACTTCCACTGCACACTCAAGCTAGGAGGAAAAACCCAAAAAGTTCTTCTTACTTCTCTTCTTCATCCTGTCCTGCTGCTGACCATATTCCACACAAGTGATTCTTTATCCTATCTCAGATTGTGTCAGGGAATCAGAAGAGGCATAGCTACCATTGTTTTCTGGTTGCCAGGGCACCCCATCATCAATCTGAAGCCACCAATGTGTATATTCAAAATCAACAATCATTGTCATACAACACACATACCATCAGGTGTGCAGTGATGTCTGTGGGATAAGCCTTGAGACTCCAATATGCTAGGAACTTTGATAGACTCAAGGATTAATTCTGTGGATAAACTGGTTGAGTTCATGATTAGCATGTCGTAGAATATGTCCCTGAATCTGTATACAATTAAGTCCATGTGTGGCTGACTGGTCCACCTGCTCACCGTAGTGTTAGCAGGGGGGAGGAACACACAATGGGGCACCAAGTCGTAAGCCAACTGCAACACGGATTGTCTCATCATCCAGTCAAGCTTAAGACAACTGTTGAGATAGGGGGAGGAGCCCCAGACTCCTTCTACTTGGAAGTCAACAGTCTGCATGGCTTTGATTATTGGTCTCTTCTGAGAAGGATGTTGTTCAAAATTAATTGCTTCTCTCACTGGAGTGTCCCACATTTTTATTTTGTAGCATTATCCTCAGAGGTTGGTGATTCTGTGGATATCTTCTGCCAAATATTTATGTCTGCATGCTGTATAGTGGCTGCAATGGGTAATGGATCACATCGATATCAGGCAGAAGATTCTGTAGAATTGTAGCACAACCAGCAGCTGAGGCTAAGTAAGCAGATGGTGTTAGCTTAGCTGTACTATGAATTCCCAGGCCTACCGCACTGATGGACAATGCTGTCTGCATCCAGGAATCATCATTGAGCTGTATGTTGCAATTACCTTCCAAGAGAGTTCTTTGAATGGTGTTAAAGTCTTCAAGCAAACTAGCTGTAAACCACGTGCCATCCTCAGGATGTATAGAACTTGGTCATGGTGAAGGCATTATGTAGCAAACTCAGGGCATCATGTAGGAGTTTCAATCTGTCTCCTATAAAGTTTTGTCACATATAAAGTTTGTAAGGACTGCATCTTTGATGTAATGCCTGTGTTGACTGATACATTACCTCCAATATAAGGGGAGACCCCAAGAGTGTTGCGTTACATGGACCAACAACAGTTAGTCTAAGAGATGGATAATCTGATATCATGGTTGATATAGCACTTTAATTCATTATCACTGATCACTTCACTTCTCTTTGTGCCGAGAACTTTATATATATATATATATATATATATATATATATTTATATATATATATATATATATATATATATATATATATATATATATATATATATATATATATATATATATATATAGTGAGTACCGTGTATATTGACAACTGCTAGATATCACCTGCATGTGCTTCCATGTGCGCATACCATTAGCTAGGTCATGGAAAAAATCAAGGGCATCCTGCCCGAAAACTCCAGTAGACTCAAATATATAAGAAATACTATATATATATATATATATATATATATATATATATATATATATATATATATACTATGTACAGTATATATCTGCTAGATATCACCTGCATGTGCTTCCATGTCCATTCTTCATATCTAATCATCTGGAATTAATCAGTATATTCTACTATTATTGATGTAAATATATTTTGCTATAAATAAATGGAAAATGCTACAGTGCATGAAAATTTACAAAATTAACATAATGTTATTATTAATAATAATAATTAGAATCACATGCATGGTGCCTTACAGCCACACGCATCATGTTATTCCATACCCATAATATATAAATTAGGCAAATAAAGCTGATCACAATATACAAGCATACATACAGTGTAATTATAAGAGATATTAAATTTGTAATCGGCTATAGAGCACAAATGGTAGAAGCTTGCAAAAGATATAGGCAAAAGGTCTTTGTAGTATAGCTACCTACAGTGTACTTTTAAGTGGAGTTGGTTATAAATTCATATAGTATAAAAATATTATACATAATATGATACATATTTGAACTGTATAAAGAGTACACCAAATTTTCATTCCAGTGCATGCAATAGGACCAGGCGTAGGCGTGCCTGAATACTGCATCCTTCCTTCATGAATAAGAGTCAATATTGGGTCATTGCATCAGAGTGGTAACCTACTCACGGCTGCAGAATGTCTTTCAATTGCTTTGCTTTACTTATGGCATGGGGTTTCTGCAGTAGCAGGAATTGCACCAGCATAAATGACTTAATTTAGTGCAATGGGCATATAGCATCATAATCATCATAACTATTAGACTCTTTGGCCATTATTGTCATAACAAAATCAGTCTCCATAAGTGGCCTAGCGGGAATGGGTCATCTACCTTCAGTGGCCCAAGCTTTTCTCTCATTGCCAGCCCCCTTTCCAAGCTACTTGCCTCCTACTGGTAAGAGGTAATTAAGTAGGAAAAACGGGCTGGTGATGTGAGACTACAAGACTCAACATGGAATGATGTGTGACTTCACTTGATGTATGTTAACCACAATGTTACTATGAATGGTTGATCCACTGAAGACGGCAAGAAGACCTATAGCATCAACCGAAAGCCTTATAATATGAGGAGCAAGCAGAATTTTAGCAAGGAAGCTGAAAGCATAGGTTGATGTTGCAAGGATGATTTGTTGTACAAAGCGAAAACGCTACAATTGTATTAGATCATGTTGTTTCTTGGTCTGTGGGTCCTTCTTGATACTGATTGTGTTAACAGTGGTAAGTAATTCGGGCAGAAGACTCATAAGATTCCTTTGTGATGGAACAGCTTGTGATGATGCTGAAAGTTTGGCTTACCTAAGAGAAGTGGTACGTGCAGTTAGTACAAGTGATGATATTCACCATATTATACATACATTAATTGTATTATCCTCCCACATATGTACTCTCAGACTGGTTTTAATATCAAATTTTGCTTCCCATTTTATGTGTAGATTTAGGTACGTACAATAGAGGTCATTAAAAAAGTTCCCACCTCGTAATCATCATACAAGTTATTGTGATATATATTTATGACTACAATACAATAAAATTAATATCACAATATAAAGAGATAACAGTCATTCTGTGTTCAGAATCTACTAAAATTATGTGTTGGTATGTGATGTATACAAGAGGAGTTCTGCAATTTCTGCGTCACCATCTCGTCTCAGTTCAAATACGAGATCAATTTTGGGCGATTTTCACAATTGGTATGTGTGCATTACTACTCAAATTAAATCAACAAACAAGAATGATATAAAAGAAAGCCTCAGACTCAGGGTTAAAAGTCCATTGGCAAATGGTTAAACCATGGAGAGGTATACCTGGCAAGGTGAAGAAAAACGATATCCAGCAACCAGGCCTCAGACACAGGCTTCATAAGTGAAGTGTATAATTCCCTAACAAGGCTGGAGGGAGCAATATCTTGAAAATCAAAACAATTGTTTAAACAACATGGTGGCAGCCATGCTAATCATGTTGGGGTCTCCAATTTGTGATGTTCCCAATGCTGAATAGGAAAGATCACTATAATTCTAATATTATAATAATTATAATAATTCTCAACAGTCTATGATACAACAAGACAAGACTCAATCAAGACAACTGTAACCAATAGCAACATATAATTAGTTCATTACAATGCCATAATAATTACTCCACACAATTCACCACCACTAATCTTCTACATTTCTGCCTGACTCAAAGTCTTAATTGTAAGTTTTGGGGGGAATTAAAGGAATACACACCTACAAGCACATATTCTTTCAACTCCCAAGAGTTGTTCTTAATCTATACGATCCCTGTTTCCACTCGCATCTTCTTTCATTATTCAGAAAACTCTCTTGGGATCTTTTTGCAACATCTCCCTGGATGACCACAGCTGGACACAGACCAGCCTCCCCATCCATTCGGGAGGATTGGGAATTTATTCTGCAGTCTTCCAATTAACAAAACTTGAACAGAATATATAATTGTAGTTTCATAATGAATCAACACTATTATTGGAATTTGCTGATCAAACTTTTGGGTGTCCAGGTAGAGTGAGCTAGTGTTGTTGTAAAAATTCTTCTTGGTCGGTAAATTCCAAGATATTTAAAGTGTTCTTGCAACAGACAGAAGCAAGTCTTGTAGATTACCATTGTCTGCAGTACATCTTTGTATCTGCTGTGTCTGTTGGCGTGACATTGTATGGTAGTTTGTAAGATTTGATTCAATTAAAGAACAGTGCACTGTATGTTAAAAGAAGACTTTGCCCGTGACTGAAGCAGGTGAATTGTCTGTAATGTAATTAAATATGACAATGCTAGCGACGTGTGTCCTACAATTTATGTTTTCTTGTCTACAATTGAGTTTATAACATGCAGATATGTGAAAAGATTTTGTTGATGAAAGACTACTAACTGTTTTGGACGCTCATTACTTGTCTTATCTGGTTGATTGTTTGCAGATTTGACCTTTAGGACAAACTTAACAGCCAATATTTTAGTGAAGATGCAGTACCATCCACATACATAGCTGATCCTAGCACATGCAGTGCCTATTTCTTGTATATTTGTGCATCTGTACCTGTGTGTGCATGGAAGAGAGTAATCTGATATGTTTAAGTTAAGAGTCTTGACTGACCGATGGCACAAGCAGTCACAGATACCAAACTTCATTGACAGAATTAAATTCAGTATGCAATATACACAGCAATAGACTGCACTGGATATGCAATGGCCGTGTGGTAGTGGTATTCTGTGTCATTGCAGAAAGATTCCAATACAGTGCACTCCCCAACAGGTTTAACTTTTGTGTTGTTTGTTTCTGTCACATACCGGGTATGTGTGTGATGAACACAATTGTGTCACACCATCCCCTCCATTCTATTGATTTTGTAAATTGCACATGTCAGAAATCAATGAGTATTCTTAATTGATAGTGTGTACGTGTACATTACGTGATCTGATCATTTGTATGTCATTTCCTGTAGTGCTCCAATTATTCAAAAGGGTTGGTCTCAGGTTCATTCTGCAAAAGCATGTGTTCTGAAATGGTTCAATACAGCAAGTGTTTAGGACATGGAGGGAAACCGCATGTTCTTCTGGTGAAGTACAAAGGCAAGGATGTAGTACTGAAAGCTAGAAGAACATACAAAAGTTCTGTTGTTAAGGATAATATGCCTGTGGTAAAATACCTTCAGGATAAGCATGGTTCTCTCCTTAAATTTGACCAATTTGCTACCGTGATCAATAGCACTATTGAAGGGGTTGCCTTTGGATGGAGGGGGAAAACGCATGTAGGCAAGGATGTCGTTAATGAATTCTTACTGGAATGTGATGCCAACTCTGATGCTCTGATATCTTACCATGAAGCTGCTTCCTGCATGAGGATATTGGCTTCAGAAGAATATGTTTTCTATGTATTACTAAGAGGCATTCCAGGGGTGCCTGAAGTATATGGAACTTGCGGGAACATTTTTGCTGTACAAAGCACTTTGGCAGATGACTTACGGGATCATGTTGCCTTGGATCCTAGAACATGGAAGAAACGGGCTTTGATTGCCATCTCTATGCTTGACATGGTGGAAGCATTTGAGCACACACCTTATGGCACTATCTACCTCTGTGATGTGCAGGAGGGTAATTTTGGAGTAGACAGTTCCCTCAAAGCTTATGCTATTGACATGGATGAGTCCTTCTTTGAGGGACCACTTCTAACATTGCTAGAAGGCCAAAAGGAGACAAAATGTACTTCTGATGATACCTGCAACTTTAGTGAATGTTGGTCCAAGTGTAATCTTTCAACAAACTTGTGTGAACCAAAACTTTACTCGAGTAACCTCCAAGTAAGTAACATGGTGTTCTTTTGCTGATTAGTCCACACATACAGCACTAATACCTGTCACATGAACATTGTTAGAATATTGTTGGAATTTAAAATCATCGCAGTGGCATGGATTCTTTATGCATGGTTCAATATTCCATTCTGAGGGAGACTATCTCATCTTTCTCTGACTTTGCAGGTCATGTGTAATAACATATTCCTATCAAACAGTATTACAAATCCAGGACTCCTGTTCAACCCTCCAGAGAGAATAGCAGACCATTTGGCTGAGCTGTTGGAGGCATGTGGACATCCTCGACACCTCATTCGCTACTTCAATGATACACTAGTGCGTTCTCCACCCAACGTCTTGAACAGCCTGAGAAGCTTATTACGGGAATCGATTGAAGACACATACGTCACTCAGACACGTGTTTCACTCAAATGAAAATCCTTATATGTTCATATTATAAGACTTGAATTGTATATTTTTGTACTAAATATTATGTATGTAGAATGTCGCTTTACTATAAGCAATGATTTTTAACACTTTTCTTTCTCCAAAGTTATGATACCATTAGCACTTGCAATATGCAGTATAGCTGCAAAATTTCATCTTTCATATGTGTCTATTAACATGCATGTACACATGGTGACATCCCTTGGCAGTTACATGCACTAATCCATGCATCAATCTTTCCTTCACACCCTTTGTCTTGTTGATCATGTGCTATGTACCCATTTTTAGTACATGCATGCATGCAGTGATAGTGGACTCTCCCATGCAAATAAGGACATGTATAATAAACCTCTCTACAAAGGACACAACTTATGATCCTACAATACATCCTGAACCTCCCAAAGAGGAAAACCTCTTTATACAAAGAGCAAATCAGTTGAATTTATGATACCCACAAAGTGCCCTTTATATTTAGAGGTTCCACAGGAATTCTCATGATCAACTGTACCAAAAACAGTATAATATGCAATATTGACCAAAATACAATTATTATTTTCATAGAATTCAATATTTGTCGGAAAATTATCATTGCTGAACTTCATATACCAAACTAATTTAACCTTAAAGTTTGCAAATCTCAAATAATTTCCAATTGACCACACTACTGAATATCACCTGAACTTCCTCATGCATTCTTGAAAGTGACCAGACGTACAAGCGCCGGGGGTGGAAGGGAAGAAATGTTTCTTCCCTTCCGCCCCCGGCGCTTGTATGTACGTGGGTCACAGCTGGCTGGACTAGTCCCACCCCTGATTACTGTTAATTTGCTGACTTTACACTCCCATGACCTGGCGGTATTCATATTCATAGCACTTTAGCTACTCATCACTCACCACGTGGTGGTCGCTATCTTCATTATGTGTTTATCTTTTCAATTATGGATCATACATTTAATTAATTAATTAATTTAATTAATTATTCATTTGCAGGGAGATGCTTGCGGTAGACTTATCCTTGAAAACTCACCCAAATGCAGTCACTGTCAGCAGCAAAGAAAGCTGATAATTATGTCATGCTATCTACTTTTGTAATTCAGTCATTGTAGTTTCATCTGGTGCCCGCACCTGAGCTTCCATCTTTGACCTCCTCGTTAACTTTCAATGGGTGTTCTGATCCTTCCTTCCTCCATGTGGAGCTTGTATTGTGCTTTTGTACTTGTTACGAATATCATCGATCCCTCTTCTCCCAACACTCAGCTCTTTGAACTGATGTTTCATATCCAACTAGGTGGTGAGTTTAGGCCCTTGTTGCATATAATTATGCACTGCAAGTAAATGAGGTGAACATGCTGGAGGGATAATCGCCCATTTCTAGCATTCAATTAGTTCATGCTTGAAGAATATTGAGCTATGCATGTATGAGGCTTGATACCTAGCAAAAGCCATTTGTCAAAGACAGTCACCTGCAGCTAATTAATGAAGGGCTGGTAGAGCGGACTGCAAGATTCCCACTTCCTCTTCTGTGAACGATAGTCACGTGTTTGTATTTCATTTATATCATTTGCCAGATTATCACGAAGCATGCAGGTATTCCTTGGCAAACTAGAGCAAATCACATGCAGTACTGCTTCTGTTTTGTTCTCCAACCCACACCTGTTCTCTATAAATATTTCCCTTAAACTTTTTGTTCTTACTGTCTACTGTTGTCAGTATGAGTGGGCTGGACTGTGGATGGGGAGGGAGGGGGATATAATCACCTAATCTTCCTTCAATCAAATTATCCTTAGGGGGCCACTTACTGTTAGGGACAAAATAAACAGCAGGTCCATAGGCTGGTACCCAATTAATCATGAGAAGCAATTAATTTTTGGGTACTGTACTAGAATTCCATTACTTTGTTGTAGACAATAATTTGAATTATGTGTTAGAAATTATTATTCCTTGTATATACAGTGCCCCCAGTCCAGCTTCTTATGCCATGGTCAACCTATTTGAATTAGAGATGCAAAGCTTCATCATGCATGCAGTAGTTGTTCACCATTTCCCTAATTTTATGACTTTAATTTGGTTATTCCCAACAGCTAATGTCCAGTCATCGTCTACGTTATGTAGTTGGAATACATTTCTTCTTCCCTCAAACATGAAATATTACCTAAGAAACCTTACAGAGCGAACAAATGCAGTGAAAATATAATATTTTACTTGGTGTTGCCATATATTTTTACAAATAACAATAGAAAGATGACTTCATCATAATTGCCAACTGATCGTTATACAAAGACTTTATTATCACAATTTTTCTCAGAATGAACAATTATTATGACATTATAGAATACATACTATAGGTTAAATATATCTTATATAATATATTTATTATATCACAATATTATGAATTTCCTATCATAATAGCATGAAATTTGATTGGTACGATTATGATACGATAAGAGAATTTTTTATGACATGTATCATGGGATCATATAGTTTGCAGCATCTATGATAGGATGCATGCATGGGTGTGCTTCTATAAAATACAATGAAACCTCTCCAATCTGACACTTAATGGGATTTCAAAATAAATTGTTTGTTGGATTATGAGGTTGTCGGGTTACAGAGTAGCTTTTGCATACTGTAATGTGTTGACTGAGCCTTATAAGATGATCGCATTAGAGAGAATGTTAAACTTTGTATATGTTTGAGTATATACACTGTCCTGTTAATCTACGGTTATAGTATCGTAGATCGATGATATACATATATATATATATATACATAATATATATATATATATATATATATATATATATATATATATATATATATATATGTATATATATATGTATACATATATATATATATATATATATATATATATATATATATATATATATATATATATATACATATATATATATATATATATATATATATATATATATATATATATATATGTATATATATATATATATATATAATATTATTATTAAATTAATGTACCACTTGCAAAACAGCACTATAGGGAGTGAAGCTCTATGAGGCACAGAATACGCATAATAAAAACTACCAAAGCTACAGCTATCAGCTACCAAATCCTTTCTCATAAGCAGTCATAATAGATCTTCTGATTGTAGGTTTCTCACAGGCTATGTTGAGTGGAATACCTAGTTTGCCCTCGTCACTCAAAAATCTGAAATCACAACCATGATACTCCAATGATTCAAAAGCAGATTGTCTCTGCTATACTGCATCTAATTAGCCAATGTTCTGCGTCTTCAATTCTGTTGGTTGAACAAGATTGACAGAATCTCCTTTCTTATGGTTCTCCTCTCAATATCGTCCCAACTCAATCCTGTGCCCAATTGTACTGCCTTGAATCATGCATTGCCATCACTCTTCTCCACCTTCTGTTCCCAATACACATGCACACGAATTTCTGCCCATTTCTCAATAAACATGGTATGATGTTCAATTTCAGATTTCTGATCATGAGCGTATGAGCATGCAAATTTTCAACACAACCCTCCAGGCAGAGCTAGTTAACCGTTACAGTAACATCTCCTTAACTTCTTTTCCTGACATTCCTGAAACATCTGTCATACAGTACATACATTTGTCCATCCATGCAACCTCAAGTAAGCATGCTTAAGCAGTTCACCCATGCACCAGATGCACCTTCAAGTATTTTGCTCATATATAAGGGCTTACTTGTGATACAGCTCTTCGCCAGACCTGTATGCATCTAAGTTGTACCAAACATGTAACTGGAAGAATCCCCATTTCAGAATGCAGAGCATATTTCGGATGCTTTCCAACACCTATAAAATATACCATAAGTTGCACCTTTGCAATGGCCTCTATGTTCCGATCACAGTCCCAAACTTCTGAACTATACAGAAGAACTGCAACTGCAGGGCCTCCATCAACTTTGGAAAGGCCTTTAACCTCACCAATGGATGTTCTGCAATAGGTCAGCCATTCACATTATGTAGTTCCCTTCTACCTGTTTCCTCTCACAATTTGACCATCTGCTTCATATCCAAAAACTCAACAAGTACACATCCCAAATACTTATAATGAAGACATAATCAGTGTATGTGTGGGAGAGGGGAATCTGATATGGTTCAGTATCTAGATCTTGACTGATGGCACAGGCAGATCATGCACAGGTACCAAGTTCCATTGACAGAAACTCAGCATGCACTACATGTACAACTATAGACAGGACTGGATTTACTGTTGCAGTGTGGTAGTGACAATCTATTTCTATGGCAGAAAGATTAATTCCAGTGTAACACAGTCCTCAACAGGTTTTGTGGCCTTTATTTCTGTCACAACCATACCTATAGTTTTTGTGGTGCATGAAGGCAATCATGTCACACCACTTCCTCCATTTTATTGATTTCATACTGCAAATGTCAGAAATAACAAACATCCTTGTCAGAGTTAGTGTGCACATATTATATGCGTCACATGATTTGATCATTTGTATATGTTATTTCCTGTAGTGCTTCAATTATTCAAAAGGGCTGGTCCCAGGTTCATTCTGTAAAAGCATGTGTTCTGAAATGGTTCAATACAGCAAGTGTTTGGGACATGGAGTCAAACCACACGTTCTTCTGGTGAAGTACAAAGGCAAGGATGTAGTACTGAAAGCTAGAAGAACATACAAATTAAGTTCTTTGGTTACGTATATGATGCAAGAGGTAAAATACCTACTGGATAAGCATGATTCTCTCCTTAAATTTGACCAATTTGCTACCATGATCAATGACACCATCAAAGAGGTTATGTTTGGATGGGGAAGAACATATGCAAGCAAGGATGTCATTGATGAATTCTTATGGGAATGTGATGCCAACTCTGATGCTCTGATATCTTACCATGAAGCTGCTTCCTGCATGAGGATATTGGCTTCAGAAGAATATGTTTTCTATGTGTTACTGAGGGGCATTCCAGGGATGCCTGAAGTATATGGAACTTGTGGGAACATTTTTGCTGTACAAAGCACTTTGGCAGATGACTTACGGGACCATGTTGCCTTGGATCCTAGAACATGGGAGAAACGGGCTATGATTGCCATCTCTATGCTTGACATGGTTGAAGCATTTGAGCACACACCTTATGGCAATGTCTACCTCTGTGATGTGCAGGAGGGCAATTTTGGAGTTGACAGTTACCTTAAAGTGTATGCTATTGACATGGATACTTCCTTTTTTGAGGGACACCTTCTATCATTGTTAGAAGGCCAAAAGAAGACAAAATGTACTTCTGATCATGCCTGTGACTTTATTTCTTGTAGGTCCAAGTGCAATCTTTCAACAAACGTGTGTGAACCAAAACTCTACTCAAGTAACCTCCAAGTAAGTAACATGGTGTTATTTGCTGATTAGTCCGCACATACAGCACTAACACCTGTAACATGAACATTGTTAGAATATTGTTGAAATGTATAATCATCATCCCACTGTGATTAGTTCTGTATGTAGAACCAAGGTTCAATATTCCGTTTGGAGGAGAACTATTACATCTTATCTTCTATCCTCTGACTTTGCAGGTCATATGTAATAATATTTTCCTATCAAATGGTATAACAAATCCAGGACTCCTGTTCAACCCTCCCAAGAGAATAGCAGACCATTTGGCTGAACTGTTGGAGACATGTGGGCATCCTCAGCACCTCATTCACTACTTGAATGATACACTAGTGCGTTCTCCACCCAACGTCTTGAACAGCCTGAGAAGCTTACTACATGAATCAATTGAAGGCACATGACTGTGTTTCATTCAACTGAAAATCCATATCTACCCCTATTATACATTACATCACGCATTCATATTATATGACCTAAATTCCATACTTGTTTATTTATTATATAAAAATGATGTATTTTTATTGAGCAATGATTTTTAACCTTTTTCTCACCAAAATTATGAAAACATTTGCACTTGCAATATGCAATACGTACACCTTCAAAATTTCATCTTTCATTGTGTCTTGTTATGTGCGATGGAGCTATAGAGGGGAACCGAGAGAGAGGAGAAAAGTATAACATGACATTGTGTGTGCACATGGTGACATCCCTTGGCAGCTACATATGTATGATATCTGTATAAGCACAGTTTCAAGCATGTAAGGTATTGTAAGCATGTATGTAATGTACCATGCATGTATGCATGTCTGCCACATGTATATATATATATTTATACTAGTGATAATAAATTAAAATGTGTGTACCAAACTCCATGCAGTAATCCATGTATGCATCGATCTTTTTTTACATATTCACTGGGTCCCCTGAAAAATAGCCATTGCATGGGCTAAGCTGGTCCCCAGTCTAAATAAGAATAATCAATCAATCAATAAATTACACCCTTTGTCTTGTTGTGTGCATGAAAGGATGATGGAGCTAGTGGAGAACCAAGAGAAAGGAGAATCTGTCAATCCTGCAATACTCATGAAATTGAAATTGTAGCATTAGCAGGAGACAATCTGCATTAGAATTATTGGAATATCATGTCAGCAATTACAAATTTCTGAGTGCTAAGGACAAACTAGGTACCTACTTACTGTGGCCTGTGAGAAACCCACAATCGGAAGATTTATTATGACTGCTTATGAGAACAGATTTGGTAGCTGACTTCCTCTTTGGATCGAGGCCTTTATCATGTTTATTCTGTGCCTCATAGGCTTCATCCCCTAGTGCTGTTTTGCATGTGTCACATTAATCTAATAATAATCACATGCAGTATTTTAATTTCATAATAATTATAATATATGTACCCATTTTGAGTACATGCATGCATGTAGTGATAGTGGACTCTCCCATGCAAATATGGGCATAGTGTAATGAACCTCTCTACAAAGGACACAACTTATGATCCTACATTATTATTATTATTATTAACGTGCACTATACCCAAATGTGTATTTATATAATTAGACACACAAAGGTCCTGAGTAGCACACCAAAGTTACAATGAAATGTTACACGGAAAGCAAAACAATGTATGTGGCCCATAGGATATCACCACCCACTCTGCTTTGTTGATCTTCGTATAAGGCTTATAGCTCTGTTAGGAGAACCATACTTTGCTCGATCCTCCAGCATTGTTACCACTTGCTACCGAAACTACTTACAATCATCTAAACTGTGTCAAGGGTGCACTTAATATCCTTTCACGCACGTCATCTGGTGCTCCCCTGAAGCTTGACAAAGATTTTATTAACAGAGATGGAAAAGAAGAGACAGTGTGTGGAGCTTTGATGTCACTACATCCTGAAGGAAAGCCTACGGTTGATGAAGCCATGTATACTGAATGATACCATTAATTTTCTGAGCGCACTTCCTTTTGACCCTAGCTATTATCTTTGATGCAATATAGATGGAAGCACATACGCAATTAAGAATATAGTATTGCACTGCAAGGAATCAGCCAAACCATCAGGGGCTGATGCTCATGCCTGGCGTTGCATGTGTTTGTCGTTTAAGGAAGCATCATCAAGCCTATGTAATTCCATTTCTGGAATTGCCAGGAGAATCTGTACTACACAGGTGTCTTCAGTTGGACTAAGTGCCATCCTTGCATGTCGCCTTGTTTCCTTAAACAAAAACCCTGGCATTCAGTATGTTGGTGAGGTGACCATGCATGTGCATCATTGGAGAAGCCTAATGAGAGTGGTACAGAAGGATATTATGTAATCAACTGGTCCTTTTTAGGCTTGTTTCAGAATTAAAAGTGGCTATGAGCCATGAGGGAGATCTCCAATGAACATAATGTTGAAGGGGTATTACTTGTTGATGCCCCAAATACCTTTAATGTGATAAACAGGATCGAAGGTTGCTCTGCATAACATGAAGTGGGTTTGCCTAGCACTGGAAAATGTGTTAACAAACTGTTATCGATTGCCAATTTGCCTGTTTGTGTCTGGGGGTGGGGAGCTTCTGTCCAAGGAAGGAACTACTCTTGCAATGTTTGGCAATTTACCCAATGGTATGGTTTGCAGATGATGCCACGTACTGTTGCTGGATCTTTTGAATGCCATTGTACATGGAACCCATGTAGATATGGGGACCCCACACTATATATGGGGCCCCAGCATAACATATTGTACATGGAACCCATGTAGATATGGGGACCCCACACACTATACTCAGTCTAAACCCCCAAAATAGCATGCTGTGCGTGAGACACATGTAGATATGGGGACCCCACACACTATATTCAGTCTAAACCCCCAACATAGGATGCTGTGTGTGAGACACATGTAGATATGGGGACCCCACACACTATACTGTATAATATTATAAGGCCCCAGCATAGCATGATGTGCATGGAGCCCATGTAGATATGGGGACCACACACTCTATACTCAGTATAAGGCCCCAACATATTATGTGTATAATAGGCCTCAATATTACGCCACACCATACCATGGCCACACATAGTATAATAGTAATTTGTGTAGCTATGGGGACTCCACAATATATGAACTATACACAACATACCATGCATGGAATGTGTGTAGATAACTATGTGTTCTATAACTATGGATGGAGACCTCATAATAGGACCCCAATAAGCAATTGGGACTCTCAGTCGACTCCCGAGTGTGCTCGAGTTCTAACAAACAACTGCTTAATATAATATTACTATTTACCTCTCGATCAGCTGAGAAGGAACAAGCTATTCTAGTGACTATCGTTAAACTTACTGATATCGTGGATACTGAAGAACCTCCTGGTGTTGATCTCTGTTCTAAGAACTCAGAGTCTGTTCTATTGTTTAAAGTTATAGCTTCACGCGTTCAGTTTTCGTGAAGTTGTTCATGATCAAATCCGTACCACAAGATGCACTGAAACAGTATTGGCATTCTAAATTTCATTAAGCCGAGACATGAGCCTCGTATTAAGAAATTAGGCGGTTGTAAAACTTATTGGAACGAAGATACTGTTGGTTCCCAGAAAGTCCCCAAAACTACGGCAGGAGCCCTATTTCTAACATAGCTATGGGGTCCGGGAGCCCCATATCTACGCAAATATAGGGCCGGGGGGCCCCATATTTACGTAGAATTGGGGACGGGGAGCCCCAAATTCAAGGGTCCCCATTTTCACATGACACCGGTACAGCATAATACTATATTTTATTTTATTTATTTTAGAATAAAAGGTGTAAGGTACAGCAAACCTTCTTCGATGTGAGAATTTCAACTCCAATACTCCAAGCTACATCAGTCAGCCTATGAATTCTTTGTACTGCAATCATGAACAGAAGTGTAGAAGATATGACGAAGAAATCGAGAAGTGGAGCACACTTCATTCTCTCCCCTCGTTTTCTCTCTGAGTGAAGGCATGGATAAGGCAACTCAGATTGCCTACGAGAGATTGGCCAGCTTGCTTGCTGAGAGGAAGAGGGAACCTTACAGCCGAATCATCATCTTTATTCGTGTTCAGATGAGGCTCTCTCTTCTCCGCTCTGCCATTGCTGCCCTCAATAACACCTGCAAACGTGCAGCCAGACTAAGTACCTACCATGACTCCATTTTATTGCAATGCCATATGCATTTTTGCCACTAACTTTAGCCACGACTTTTGTATGAGTCTTTTTATTTATGTGTATAATTTACATGATGTTAACTATAAATCGAATAATCATGAATCTAATTCAGATTCTGCACAGCATTTTCACAGCATTTGGGTGCACATGCGGCATATGCTGCAATGTTTCTGATGAACTTTCTACGCAGGCATAACACCATGGGATTGCTCACATCTATCATAAAATAAACTGCACACATACCCTTCCCGCTCCTTGACTCTCGATCAATCCATCTGGCTTCAAACTTGCTAAACTGCCTGAGCTTGGGAAAGATCTTGATCACTCAATCCAGACATGATCATCTAACCAATTGCAATCACACAAACTTGATCTGATCAAATCTCACCACGGTAAGCCCAAGAAACTCTTCTGCCAACTGAAAAATCTGTCACATATTATTATAGCAACTCATTCATACCAATCATCATACATGTGATCCATGCACAACTGCAACCCATGCAGCCACCTTTATACTATTTACTTTCATTCCGTCTTCACCAGAAGTACCCTCACCTTACTCCCGATAGATCAACTCCCCATCCCTACCAACCAGGTATACACACCATCACCATAGGCCATTCTGACATACTCCAGGTACTATCTAACTTTGACCCCTCTATATAAGTCTTCTGTAGGGTCTTATGATTCGAGTTCAATGGAAAGGGCAACCTCCCTAGCCACCCCACTTGAGATCACTACTCTTTTCTGCACATCTTTAATTCACAGAACAGTTCCATCCACAATGAATGGAAAATTCATAAAATAATCCCAATCCACAAAGGTGGAGACTCTTCAACTGTAATCAACTATTGCTCCATCTCACTAGAGTGCATCCCTTCCAAAATACTCAAATTTATTATATTCAATATTGAATAAGATCATCAATTTCATATGAGCCCTGGCCTCAAATCAACAATAATCATTTCAATTCCTCTGCAATTGATCATGCCTAACCCAACTCTTAACATTCTACTCCAACGTAATACAAACAGGTTACTTTTTTTTCCCTTCAATTATTTTTTAAGGACTTGCTGCAATGTCTGGACTTTTCACTGTTTTCAGGAAATTTGTAAACAAATCTTGTTATGATGGCAATTTGAGCTAATTTTATTGAATACCTCCAGAATTTGAACTCAGAATGGCCTAAATCTCAGGGGAACCAAAACATGTTGATGCACAAAGTGACCCATTTCAGCTGCAATTTGTCTTTTGAAGTTGCAATAACAAATCCCAACCCTGAAATATGGCTTATTGGGATAAATAATTGCCATTGGTTCAGTGTTAGAGTCAACAAATTTGTGAACTCAAGCTGGTAAGGTTCACAAATTTGTTGACTTACTCTGTTTTGCATTCAAAACAGCTGTATTTCAGGGGACCTTAAAAAATAATTGAAGGATTTAAAAAATAACATGTTTACAGTAACTCTACTCATTGTTAGATGCTGCATAGAACTTGCTGCAATATCGTTAGACTTCAAAAAAGCCTTCGACATACACTACAAACTTGATCTGATCAAATCTCATCACCGTAAGCCCAAGAAACTCTTCTGCCAACTGAAAAGTCTGTCACATAGATAGCAACTCATTAATTATAATACCATGCAATCATCATACAAAACATACATGTGATCCATGCACAACTGCAACCCATGTAGCCACCTTTACTATAGACTTTCATTCCATCTTTTAAATTACCTGGTCCAGAAGTACGTACCCTCACTTTACTCCCAATAGAAGTTGTCAGTCCGATAATGGAAAATTTGTACATATTGGATTAAACCCCACTTATATATTATGAAATTTTCTGTGTTTGCATGTAATTATTTCCCTATTCTCTCAGCTCATCTTCAAATTATCATTGTAATATCAAGATTTATTCTACTGTGTATGTTTTCAGGACCCCCCATTAATACCAGTCTTTGGCTAAAGGGGTCTTCCTGTTAAAATAATTATGATAGCTATCTATCTATCTATAGCCACATCACCTGAGATTGAAAAGCAAACTTATATGTGACTGTATGTATTGAGTGAGTATCTATGGCTTACTAAGCTTCATATAGAGGAAATCCGTCACGGGTCCTGTTCCAAGTAAGCAAGTCAGCCTCGGGCTCACTGCAGTGATATATAGAGTACCTAAAACTATGGCCATATAATGTGGTGATGTCAGTTTGCCAATAGGGACTGCATGCCAGGTACCATCAATCTGCCAACTCACTAGTCTGGTGGTGTTAGACCCTTTTCACCATTAATCCATATTTTCTAAGAATTATATATGTAAAAAAATAAATTGTATGGAGTATCTATGGTTGATCTGTTATAATAAAAACACTAGATCCCACTCCTACAATGTCATAAGCAAACACTTATTCTGAGTATATGAATCAAAATTTCCTGCCTGCTACCACAGGCTAGCAAGCCCTCAATACGATAGGACATAGTATGTAGTCTGTATGGGGAGCCAGTATAATACATAGCCTGAGGTTGCTGCAGCAATATTAAATTGAGGAAGAGAGAATCTGGGTTGTATTTCCAACCACACGGGAGGTTTAAATAGTGATTCATGTTATCTCTAATTAAGCAGATGACTACAACATAAAAAGTATATCACCTAATATAATCATCAAAGGAACCTGTATAAACATGTACAAATAAGAGTCCGGTATAACAGTCTGTGTATATGTGTGTGTCTGTGTGTGTGTGTGCTTGTGTGTTTGTATGTGCATGTGTGCGTGCATGCATTGTGTGTATGTGTGTGTGTGTCCTCTCAGAAAAAACTGATACAGCTTCCCTTCAAGTTGAATAGTAGGTAGCTAAACCCTCCACCTGAACTGAGTTATGCAAACACACACATGGTTCATAGATTCACATAGCCATACCAGCAGGTTGGCTCTGGCCCGGGATTCCCCACATTTATCACACACTCGAAGTCTTTCATTGTGTAATAGATAAACTGCTGTCCTATATTTGGGGATTGTATAATTGATGTATTGAACTCACCCAACAGACTGCACTTCATACCCAGGGGGTAGCTCCAATCTATGAGTAAAGGATACTGCATGGGACAGCTTATTTTGCATGTAAAGAGGTTGACCTCGTTGCATGAGAGATTCAAAGAGTGTACTGCAACTATAAGTATTAGGGAGAAAGACTTTAATTAAGGCCTCATGTAAGCTGTGTCCTTTGTAGAGAGACTGACAAATCCACATTTTGTAGCATCCACTATATTCATTTACTCAGACATTTTACTGCTGCAATAATTGTCAATGGTATCGTGCATGGTTAGTGAGCTTACAACACAATTCAGCATACAGTGCATTGGATCAATGATAGGGTTTTTACTTGTGTAGCAATCAATTGTGCATGTGCTATTACTATAATACCTTCTGTCAGCAAATTACCCTTGCATGTCAGGACCACATCCGGACAAAGAAGACAAAATGAATGCAGAGCGCAGTGAAGTCTTTGTGAAAAAGAATGCTATCGGGAGCCACAGTTAACTGACCCGTTGTAAAGGTCTTCCTATTTGGGAGGGCCTCAATGCATGTCAATGCAAGGCATCCATAGGGTGCAGCTCGGAACACTCACACCAATGAGGAACCATGCAGATGACTCTACATAATATATAGTGCATACTACAACAACATGTAGACAAATGGATGATATTGGGACCCTATGACTATCAATTTTGCTGATTCCTGGTTCCTACACCTATACAAGGGATGTCAAATGAGGCAGATTTACGTTGTCCTGCATGCATGTGAAAGTAGATGTTTGCACTCTTGGATGTGTCCTTAAACTTAGCTATACCCTCATGAGTTTCACAAGCAGACAATTCAAAATCTTTACAACTTTCTGCAATTAATGGTCCCATTCTGCATGCAATTGTAGAATTGTGTAATTGACAATGTCACTAGTTGTTCTTCACCAAGACATATAATATTATATAATCATCATCAGGGACCCTGGGTTCTATTCAGTGTAGGACTTATAAGCTTCCAACTCTTCAGCTTCCACTCTAGTCTCACAAAGCCCGGACCATGCTTTTTGCTCCTTTTTTTATTATGATGACGTTATCTTGCTGTAGAAAGGTGGTCTGGTGAATAACCAGAACCAAAGTTGTGCAAGCACCCAAAAAGTTGGGGGCTCATTTATATGCGGTTGCAGGTGATTAACGGAATTCAAGAGATTGATGTTAGCAAAGAGAAGCAAGGAGAAAGCAATGGCTGCACGTTTCTAGACTCGTCAAAGGCTGTGCTAAAGGAACGAAGCAACTGTACTCAGTAGGGAGAAGCTCCAGGATAAGCAGGAAGATGTTTTTATGTCGATATCTGCCAAGTAAAAACACTTCCCTGTCTCTACCCAACGGCTAAGGTAAAATCTATCATTTTCACAATGCTACCAAAAGTAAGGACTAATACAAACAATAATGCTCCCTTAATTGCCATGAAAGTTGTCAAATGCAATCGAAAATGGCTCAAGATGCCACCTACAAACTTACAAACTCAAATTTTCCCAAGGGGAGCTTACCCACGGACCCCTTAGCTATAAACCCCTACTGGGGGCATATGAACGCTCATACAAGTGAGGGGGCCGAAAGATTCTAGATGAAGCATTTTATACATATTAATTAAATAATATGTTAAACATGTGTATGATTTTGGGTCCTACTCCCTAAAGGTGAGGGGGTCACGACCCCTTGACACCCCTGGTTCCTACGCCTATGCTTACAATACTGCATATATCACTGCATTGCATGTGTTCATAGATAACTATGGTAATATGAGATATCTGCCCCCTTCCATCTGTTTGCTATTGACCCCATAATCATTATCAGGGGCATAGAATCACTCACACAAGTGAGGGGGCGCAAGATTTTAAATGGAGCATTGGACAACAACATATTAAACACATGTACGTAGGTATAAGCCTAAGGTCCTACTAACTGAAGGTGATGGGGCCAGGGCCCCTCTGGTTTTATGCCTATGATTATTAGTACTAGTATCGATTCTGAACTAAACACGATACATAGATACAATACATGAATAAAAAATTACTTCTATCATGCATGTCTCACATGGCCGCAAGCATTGTTTAAAACTTCCTGGAAAAAGTATCCTAGGTATAAAACCCTGACCATGCTAATTAGTGAGGCTACTAACACTGAGTATAAAGTATCATATGTAATCATTGACCATTAAGTGAGCAGTATAATACACAGCAAACACACACTGCTGCTTCCTCTTTAAATGTTGACGAAACTATACAATAAATATAATTATAGTACACGTCACAAAACACCATATATGCATGGATATACTTTAAAACCAATTTAATATATCATGTCATATGCTGGATTGTCAGTCATTGGAATATCTTCATAAACTTTTTGAGTGTTGTCCCCTTCGTATACACTGACAAGGTCTCTTTCTTGCGAGGAGTTCATATGACCATAGGCTGGGTTTTCAGTCATTGCAACGTCTTCATTAATCTTGTGTCCTTGAGTACCATCCTGCATGGCTGCAGACTTTGATAGAGAACTGCTTGGAGATTTGCCACTGTACTTGTAGCAGTGTCTTGTTACTAAGACTGCAACAGTTATACTGATGAGGTTGATCAGCAGCAGGATACCAGAAACAACTGTCATACCAATAGTGAAATATCCTTTACTGACTGTATCAATGGTGGGATCTGCAATGACCAAAATTACCAAAAAAGGAACTACTGATGCCTACCAAGCAAAAATACTTGGCCATGTGGAACACAATTTAACTCCTTTGCACTGCTATAGCTGCTATAGCTACACTGCACACATTGTTATTGTGACCTTCTGAGCATTGACATGCAGTTAGTTATCAATTATTATGCTACTTACTATATTGTTAGGTATAGTATACAAACAGGCCATGGGCGCTATAGCCTTGACTGCATGACCTCAAGCATGTATGTTCGTAATACTACCCAGGTGCTTATATTGATGACACTTTTGAGAGATAAATTAATTTTATAAGTAAATGTGCTATTTAAAACATATTTAACATACGTACCTCCTCTGTTACAGTATTCAGTCCCTTGTAGTAAAGTGTTGAACTGGAGAATGTTGTCCTGTCCATTGTTGAAAGGTAAAACAGTGCTAGCAGTGCAGGTAGCACAGTCTGGTACAGAGGTGGAGCTGGTGGACCCAACAGAAGTGGTCAAGTAGTAGGTGGAGTTGGTACCACAGGTGACAGTGGTATGACAGGAGGACACACTGAGGGGGCCTACACAGGTATCCATACAACCAAAGGTAATATTTGCACCTGTTGTCACGGACACAG
>CAUJGJ010000087.1:730000-732500 GCA_963170055.1 Halisarca cf. caerulea
TTTATACACAGAGAGAGGTATCGATGGAGATGTCTTTTGTCGAATGAGCCGGGAAGATCTGGCCATTATTTTCCCCAAAGACAACCAATTCATCCTTGGAGTGAAACTGTATCAGCTTATACAGAAAATGCGCAAACAAGTCTCCACTGACTTGGATGCCAGTCAGGAATCGGACATCGGTTCAGTTCTTAGTTCCAAAAGGTCATCAGCACAACCATCGGTTAAGACCTTGAGTCGAGCTAACACAAGTAGTGCCTCATTCAGATCAGGTGGTGAATGCAGTCACTCCTCTAAAGTGTCTCAAGACCCTTGGCCCAAAAGGAACAAGGAAATTGTACCCCAGACCGATATAAGTCCCATCGGTACAGAGTCACGAAAACGTCCTTCGGGGATTGCATGTGAAGAGTTCTCTCTTCCTGAGTTCTCACCCGATGTTCAACAGGCCATAAAAGCAGATCAGTTTATTACATCTGCTAAACGTAATAAGCTTATAAGGGAAGCATGCAGAGCATATAAAGGTTATTGCAGAAGTGTAAGAAAAGACATCACATCAGAAGGTAAAAGGAAATTGGGAAAGATGCTGTACGGTTTAGCCCCTAAGAGTTTAGGAGACCCTGAAGATTTAGCTGTCCAGGGAATCCCTGAGGTACTCTGCATAATATTGTATAGCATTGCATGCTTTCTATGACAGTCACTGTATATGTGCATGCATGCATGCATGGATATATTGACCAAGTTATATTTGACAATGTTGTGTTTGTAGGCCAGTTTGAATAAGCAGATTGTAAGATGGTTTCAGAACAATGATCACACAGACAGAAAGCTTTGTGGGAAAGCAAAGAAACACTCAAAAGTATCATCAAAAGTTGCTGAGATTGTGGAAATACCAGATAGTGATGATGATGAGGAATGTGTCTTGGCAGCTGACCACCTTAAAGAGCTGAGGAAAGACATGGACAAAAGTATAAAAAGATGGGATATTGACAAAGTATCGCGTCTGCTTTCACTCACATTCAAGCTTAGGTCATAGAGGAAAGCTAGCAACAACCAAATATCACAGATACTGCAAGAGTTTCCTTGTTTCAAGGAGCCTGGATTTGTGAGTATAATTATGATGTCTCACCATGATCTTGAAGTTAATTTGATTGGTTAACATGCACTTAATTCTGTATGTTATTGTGCTTTAAATATACCGTACAATGACATAATATTATACTATATGCAATTTTTGTTTGAATTCTATATATATATAAGATTTGCACTTTTGACATTCTTCATATATATTAGCTTCTTCAAGAATTATTCCACTTATGCGGGATGCAATTTGATGATTTTCAAAGTGTTATTTCAAAGGTGGGAGCTATCCATGATAAATGGTTTCAGTCTTTGGTTCCTGCTATGCAGCAAATGTGTACCAAACTACAACTGGTAACCGAATCAGAGGACTTAAGGCACTAGTAAGCAACCATGCCTGCATATAGTTATACTTATTATGCATGTCATTGATTTATTGATTACTGTAACTTGCATCTGTCATTTCATTGCAATACCTTTAGCTCTTGAATTGATTGTGCCTGAAAATGCTGGTTAAGCAGTTGAGGTCAAAGGGAAGTAAACCGTGTGTGGATGAGAGACTTTCACGCATCATTTGCATTGGAGAGGTACATTTCATTTGCATTGGTTCAGATTTGCTTGAATGTTCACTTTTCATATTGTTTTCATGTTTTGATGTATTTGAAGGATCGAATTCAATATTTGTGATAAGAAGATGAAAGGAGTGAACGATCCGTTTATTGTGATTGTGGGCCAAGTATCACATGTGGAGGATTGTGCTTTGGTGTGCAACGGAAAAATTGTAATCAAAGCTCGGCCAGGATTTCAAGTACCCAACATGGTACTTCTTCTCATTGCTTTTTGCCATGTTTTCAATGTTGAGTACAACAGTGAAGTAAGGGAAGTGATGGAATTTTTACAAGAGAAGCTTTTGGGACTAACGGAAGGGAGAAAGCACTCCACTGCATTCACAAATCTGTTTCGATCTATCACCTGCTTACAAGAACAAGTCATTTTGAGTGGACACGACTCTGATGCAGACAGTGATGATACTCGGCTGGAAGGTGCGGATACCCTTGAGAGTCAGTTATCTGTTTACTAACTATATATAGGCCCGGGGTACAACATACATGGTTATTTATGTATTTTGTGTTTTTGATACATGCATTTTCCTCTAACACACACACACACATTATACTCTCCACTTTAGCCTTGTTTTGTGTATCAGACTGTTATATTCATTTTTTATTTTTTACAGTTACATGTATATCTGAATGTATACGTGATGATTATGTAACTTTATTGTAAAATTGATGGGGTTATTCAATTGACTGATTCTCGTTAACACATGGCTATATACATGATAATCATTGCTTGCATGGACTAAAATTAAGTGTGAATAGACACTTAATACAAGATAGAAAACTTCTTATTTATAGCGCATTCA
>CAUJGJ010000087.1:737500-757500 GCA_963170055.1 Halisarca cf. caerulea
AACAGAACTTTCCGCACAACAAATTGCCGACCAGATCGATTGTTCACGTAGTCGATAACATTGTAGGGCGCTTATTTCCAATGTACCATACGAATTAAATGCCCAATACTGATGACGCGCACCTTACGTCATCCTAAAATGGCGGATTGGAACCGTCCTGCAAATATATCGTGTTTTGGGGACGTGTACCCGGGACTTTTTCCGAACAACAAAAGAATCCAACGATTTAAAATACTTTTGTATACTTGTTTTCGCTGAGCGGGGATTATATAAGCAGGTTAGCCTAAGATATTACCATTTTAATTGTCATTTTTAGCCATTTTTACCCGCTAAAAGTACATTTTTCGTTATAAGTATTTCAGTTGGAGTTATATGTTCTCCGCTCAGCATCCATATCTTAAATGAACTTTACTCTTTCATCTCATGCCAGTTTCATCTCTTTGGGAGGCCGTCTACACGTCCCCAAATCGACATTTAGAGAAAAAGTGTACCTTTTTCAAAATCATCTTTATACTTCTGCGTATGACACATGGGCCTGTTTTGTAGTTTATTGTTTCGATAAATAACATTAAAACTCTAAACAGTTGTAAAAATCGACGTACATTGTTGTTTGAGCTGTAAAATTCGATGTATATATTACCATTTCGAGCGGCGGCCATTTTCTCCCCCAGTCGAAAAGCGCTATAATGAGCCTGTGGAGTCAATGCGGAGTTTGTTCGTTAAGAACATTGACATTGGTTATGAGAGCACCAGAGGGGCTGACAAGCTTCACCTTTCTGGCACTCACACACAATTTGGGTGGAGCATGGGACTGGAACCTACTCCCTCACAACATCAGACAAATTAAGTCAAATGTACACTTCAAAAGATTTTTGAAATTCATCTAGATTTACATGATTGGTTATTATCACAAATACGTTTCTTGTGTATCTGTAATTTACAAATTGAATAATCTTGCTCAAATTTTGAATATTACTATACCTCCAATTTGTACATATTCAATTAAACCCCAATCTCAATCATATATATCTTTCTTATTGTATATGAAATTTTCTGTGTTTGCATGTAATTCTTTAATTCCTATGCTCTCAACTCATCTTCAAGTTATCATTGTAATATCAAGATTTTATCTTCTGTGTATGTTTTCAGGACCCCTATTAATACCAGTCTTTGACTGAAGGGGTCTTCCTGTTAAAATAATTATCTATCTATCTATCTATAGCCACATCACCTGCATGAGATTGAAAAAGCAAATAGTAGAATAGTCTGCAGAGTACACAACATTATGCAGAATGATAGATGTTCCATTCCTGGCAACCTTATGTGACTGTATGTAGTGAGTATCTATGGCTTACTAAGCTTCATGTAGAGGAAGTCTATCAGGGGTCCTGTTCCAAGTAAACAAGTCGATCAGCCTCGGGCTCACTGCAGTGATACATAGTGTACCTAAAACTATGGCCATAATGTGGTGATGCCAGTTTGCCAATGGTAACTGCATGGTACCTTCAATCTGCCAACTCACTAGTCTGGTGGTGTTTGACCCTTTTCACCAGTATTCCATACTTTCCAAGAATTACATATTAATGTGAAAATTGAAAAAGGAAAATGGAGCTTCAACATCAGATTGCATGGATACTTATACATATTACGTAATGTACAATTATATCATGATTGTATGGAGTATCTATGGTCGATCTGATATAATAAAAACACTGGGTCCCACTCCCACATAAGCAAACAGTTATACTGAGTATATGAATCTTAATTGATCGTATTTGGTTGGCCTTCGGTACCCCGAGGGGTTGGCTCTCGGGACCCCATCACTAACCACACACTAGGTTTCAGTCCTTCCCGTGCCAAGTGCCACCGAAGTAACCATTACCATCCTGATTCCCACCTAACCACCCACCTATACACATAGAACTTACACATAATATCTACCAGCTAGCTTACCTACGTATACTCCACCTTACACTCACACTTGTGGCCTGAGGGCCAGGTCAGGTTAGGCCGGAAGCGGTAACCCCGTCACGTGCTGGTCATCCTGACTCGTGGGAATCTATTATACCAGTCACTGCTAACCGCAACCGGTTACCGGAAACACCCCGGTGACCGTGACTTCACCGGAAATGACGTCATGAGGATTTGCTACCCCCTTAATTATTCCCCTGTAAGGATAACCACTTAACTCTCCTTCAATACTCATGTTACGATTGCCCCATGGCTTGAGGCAAGGGTTACACCCGACCCCCAAAGGGGCGAGCTTGTTATTCAACCAGCCGACCCTGACCCCCAAGCCACCTTTCTTGAATACCCCTTATGCTTAGTACCACACTCCATAGGAGTACCTCCCTCTCTCCCCTTCCCTTCTTCTCTCTCTCTCTCTCTCTCTCTCTCTCTCTCTCTCTCTCTCTCTCTCTCTCTCTCTCTCTCTCTCTCTCTCTCCCTCATATCCCTATAGACTATCCGCCGCTACACACGATGAACACGCCTTAATCAACTACCTCACATGTACCTAATACCGTCGAGTGTGAAACACAATACTGTATAACAATGACAAGACAGGCGTATGTCAAGAGCATAGTGTTTTCGAGACCGCGCACAGCTGGGCCCGTGGCGTACGGATATATGTAGTGTACGCCATACTCTTCCACCGCCCCATTGTCTTAATGAGTGAGTCGGGCACTCCCTTGGCTGCCGCCATAGTCGCTGCGCCAATGCGGAAACTATGTCCAGAGTACTGGTGTGCCTCGACACCCGCAGCTGACAACGCCTCTCGGACTGCCTTCACCAGACGTGCCCTGGTTAGCGCCTGAGTGCCTGAAAAACGAAAGAATGGGCCGGGTGTTGTGCCCCGCTGCACTGCATAAGCCAAAATAGCAGCCACTGGACAGATGTCCGTACCCGTCCTCCCGATATAAATTGATACCCCCAGGCGAAACGGGTCAGTTTTGGAGGCCTTGATTTACACCTCCAAAAATTGCGGATCCCTGATATCGTCCACCTTCACATCGCCTGTTGCCAGGTGAATGCTGCTATCGAAAGAAGCATCGTCCGGCACCACAATCTCGCCCGTCCTGAGGAAACCAAAGAAACACATGCACGCGGCGGCCCACAATATTGTAGCGACCGCCCTGCTGGGATGTTGCTCCCATTGCTCGTGTAGCTTCCTCATGATCTCCATGGTCACTGGCAGCCGTGTCCGACCAGGCGTCACTATGGTCTTTTTATAGCCCTTAGTCACATATTCTAACTGTGGCACGGCTGCTATCCTGGGATCCCCCATGCCCATCGTGATTTGCGCATGTCGGACCGCCGCCAGGTATAGCTTTACCGTCGGACCCGCGACCCGAGCCGTGGATAGGTGGGCTACAAACAAACACAGGCTGCTCTCTTGCACTGGGAACGGATCCAGTGCCGCTAAACGGCAGAACTCATCTCTATAACATCATCATGAAACGCGGCAGGTAGTTCCGACCATTTCAGTTGGAACCAGCGGTAGTCCCACACTGCTCTGCACCCCACCGAGCCGGATGCGTCTGTCACAAATGTGAACCGTTGGCCCCCTGGAACGAGTGACTGCCGCACTGAGCGATGGTTCAGCGGCGCAAGAAACAACTGCCACCAGCACAAGTCCGATCTGGCTGCTGCGTTCAGTCGGATATGATGCCAGGGCTTCCTGGCTACTGACAACAGCTCAAACAATCTACGTAGGAAGGTTTTTCCCTCCTCCACGACGTAACCGGCATGTCCCAATGACCCCAGGAGTGACTCCAACTCCCGCCTGGTGCACGATTGTTTCTGAACCCACTCGGCAAGGAGGTCCTGCAGGGCACGGAGCTTGTCCCTGGGCAGACGCACCTCCATCCGAACTGTGTCGATTTCGAAACCCAAGAACGTTAGGGTCGTGGCCGGTCCTTCAGTTTTCTCTTGTGCAACTGGCACACCCAATTGGGCAAACACGTCCAGCAGAAGCCCTAGTGCCTGTCGGCACTCCGGTGACTGTGGGCTACCCGCCAACAAGAAGTCATCGAGATAGTGCCCAATACAGCGTAAGCCTGCCTGACGAGCTATCCATTCGATCGCATCTGCAACTACTGAAAAAATCTTGGGTGCCGAGCGAAGCCCAAACGGAAGGGTCCCGTTGACATACAACTGGTCCTCCCATAGCATCCCCAGCAATGGACGGTCCTCCGGGTGTACTGGCACCATCCGGTACGCCTTGCTAATGTCTACCTTTGCAAGCAGACATCCTTGTCCCAACTGCCGGACCATTCCTAATGCGTCCGCCACCGTCATGTATGAGAGGGAGCACCAGCGCCCCTCGATACCGTCATTCACACTGCCTCCTTCTGGCGCTGAAAGGTCCACAATCAGCCGCCACGATCCCGGAGTCTTCTTTGGCACCAATCCGAGCCTACTCACATGCACCATGGGAAACGCATCGCGCCTGAGTGGACCTATCACCCTACCTTGAGCGCACTCCTCTGCTAGGTAGGCCCTGACTACCTCCGGCCGTTCACTGACTGACGGTGAATTCCGCACTACTGACTTCAATAGGTGGCTGCGGTCGAACCCCAATCGAAAACCAGCACGTATCCCCTGACAGATATACCGACGAAAAACCTGATCCGGGTGCGTAGCCAGTAAGTGGTCCCACACCTGCCAATGCAACGGGGTGACAATCCCCCGGAGTGCAGCGGGGACGCCAAGTGCATCTGCTTGGGGAACACATCTCTCCAACTGACCAAGATCCTCCATGTAAGGGTACCCATCAGGCCCTGCAAAGGACGATGGGGTAAGGATATATCGCCCATGCATCATCACACGTACTCTCAGCACACTTCATCCACTCTCAGGCGTCCCATTGTCTCGCGCACCACTCGACATACTTCCCACATGCGCGTACTCACGTCCTGAAGAATTACTCCATAAATAATTGACAAAAATACCCCAGGATAGACGTGAGCCTACTCACCGCACGACTACCTGGGCCAGGCAACCCCCCTCCCAGTCGACTGCAAAATCAATCACAGACTCAAACAAACACAACAAACAGTGCTGCCCCCCCAAAAGGGGGGGGGAGAAACACCAAATAAACCAGGGTACCCGCCAACACAACCCAGCCTATATCAGTTCTACCCCCTTGCACACTCCTGTTAATAAGGATTGTGGGCCTCCCTTCTCGCCAGTCTCGGGCCACTGGGCCCGCGCATCTCTGTAGTTGGAAGTTCCCGCTGTCCCCTTGGACAGGTCACCACTGGGTGAGCTTCGCCACAGCTGCTGCACACGTGTCGGTACCTGCACCTCGGATGCCTACACCTGTTGGCGTTCCAGGACCGACACACCTCACTACTAGGCTTCCAGGTGGGTGCTGGGAGGCAGGCACGTGAAAGCGACAGCACCACCGACTCCACTGCCTTGACCCGGGAAGGCAGCTCCGGGTCGCCCTCTATACGTAACGGGCACTGTTGGACCCTATGCGCCGTGCTCAAGCACAATTCGCATCGCTGTACCTCTTGAGCCCGACCTGTGAAGCACAGCGAGTATAGGGAAGGGTTCACCTGCGACCGTTTCCGGTTCCCGGTAATCGCTGCTTGGCGCCTAAATGCGGAGTCATATCGGACCCACGCCAGGCCAGCAAAGTCCTGGCTCACCCTCGAGATGGTAATAAGGTAAGCCATCAACTCCGGGATGGCCTCTGGGAACTGGCCACCCAAGATGCCTGTGAAGGTGGCAAAACAATGCAGCCACGTCGAAAAATCTGTGATCTGCCGTGGCTTCTTTTGTCCGGCTTTCCGACCATCAGTGTCGTCCGGCTTTGCCACCGGCCAAAACTCTGGGAGCAACTCCGCCATGTCGACGTAGTCCCAGCGGCGGATCCGTTCTGCGAGCTTCACCGGGACTGGGGGCAGCCCTTCCCCCACGTACACCCCCCCATGAGGGTCCGCGGTAGGCTCTGGCTGAATCCACGGCAACAGGTTCGTAACCTGGGGCACTGCTGGTGCAGGGGACGTCCCCGTTGCCAGGGTCGTTGATGCCGAAATGAGCCTGACAGCCTGTGATGTATGAGGTCCCGCCCCCGCCAGGGGGAGGTCGGCCAACGAGGCCGCGGGGGGCATCGACCCCAGGCGATCTGCAAATGGGCAGAGGACATACATTACCCCCAAGATACGCACCCCACGCACACACATATACTCTGGGCTATGCACAACCACATACCCCTCTCCCCGCACGTTCCGGGAGAGCGTTCTCATCCTGTCGACCCGTGTCCCATGCAACGCCAGGACCCGTAACGCACGACATACACCTGCCACCCGCCAATCGTTACCACCGGACCTGCACAGAGGGCGCAGGCCACCCGCCAGCACATAATCCCTTAAAGGGTAAACTGATTATAGCCCCACTCCTGCCGACAGTCGGTGGGGACACCTGATGCACGCTGAACACCGTTACCCGCATCTAACCAGCCCTAGCTCCCACGACTAAGGGGGGGAATCACCCTTACATGCGTCCTAGGACTACACGACTCTTTAAGTCAGGCCACGGGCCTGGTCATCCCCCGGGCTACCCATGCACAAGCCCGGGGAAGAAGCGGGACGGGGGACTCGACCGAACCCGGCCGGCGACGCTCCCCCCACACACTAAGCACACCCTTTACGAACCCACACGTACCGGTGGCTGGTCCCGAGGTTGGCGTGGGCGACGAGCCCGGGAACATCTCCTCCAGCACGCCTCGCACGACGTCTCGTAGTTGTCCTAGTGGCACCACCGGCTGTACCTCCTGCGTGACGGTGGCAGGCGGGGGAACAATGGACGACTCTCCACCTTCGGCCATACCGTTAACAAGCTCAAAACTATCTCGAAAGAACCGAAAAAAAAAAAACAACAACGCTGTCAAGCAATCTCACCGAAAAACGATCAACGTTAACTACTCGTCAACAGAGCACGTGTTGCAAATCCGCGCGCAAAATCCAAGCCATACCCCCCGGGGCACGTGCTCCGTTCCCTGCACGTACTATCTCACACGGACGAGACCGCATCGATACGTTTGCGAGGGCCCACCTTTTCAATTAACCGAGGTTAACTTGCATTAACCTCCATAAAATTTCCTGCCTACTACCACAGGCAAGCCCTCGATAGGATAGGACATGGTATGTAGTCTGCATGGGAAGCCAATATAATATATAGCCTGAGGTTGCTGCAAATTGAGGAAGAGAGAATCTGGGTTGCATTTCCAACCAGACGGGCGGTTTAAATAGTGATTGATGCTATCTCTGATTAAGCATATATGGCTATAACATCAAAGTATATCACCCAACCATTGACACGTGGTCATTCATATGAAAACTCTAAAAGTCAAACCGATCAAAATGATCAGAGCTGGGAAAGCCTATACATCAAAGCTGTAAAAACAGAAAAATCAACTCTGCATGGTTAATGCCATGACTACCAGAGGATATATAACTATTAATTGCAATTATATATATTTCCATTGTTTGTCACATCACATACACACGTGCACGCATTGTATGTATGTGTGTGTGTGCGTACTCTCAGAAGAAACTGATACAGCTTCCCTTGAAGTTGAATAGTGGGTAGCTAAACCCTCCACCTAAACTGAGTTATGTAAACACACACATTTCGCGGTTCATAGATTTACATAGCCATACCAGCAGGTTGGCACTGGCCCGGGATTCCCCACATTTCTCTCACATTCGAAGTCTTTCATCGTCAAATAGATATACTGCTGTCCTATATCTGGGGATCGTATAATTGATGTATTGAACTCACCCAACAGACTACACTCCCTACCCAGGGGGTAGCTCAAATCTATGAATACTGCATGGGACAGCCTATTTTGTATGTATGAAGTGGTTGACTTTGTTGCATGGGAGATTCAAGTATTGATGTACTACAACTATAAGTATATTAGGGAGAAAGACATAATCAAGGCCTCACGCAAGCTGTGTCCTTTGTAAAGAGACTGACAAATCCATATTTTGGAGGATCCGCTATATTCTTTTACTCAGACATTTTTACTGCTGCAATAACTGTCAATTGCATAGTGCATGGTTAGTGAGCTTACAACACTATTCAGTATACAGTGCATTGGATCAATGATAGGGTTTTTACTTGTGTTGCAATCAATTGTGTATGTGCTACTACTATAATACCTTCTGTCAGCAAATCACTTTTGCATGTCCGCATCCAGACAAAGGAGACAAATTGAATGGAGAGTGCAGTGAAGTCTTCTTGAAAAAAAAATGATATCTGGAGCCACAGTTAACAGGTGTCCCAATTTTGGAGGGCTTAAATGCATGTCAATACAAGGCATCCATGTAGAGATGCAGCTAGGAACACTCACACCAATGAGGAGCCAGATGACTCAACAACATGTGCATACAACAACATGTAGACACATGTATATGATATTGGGACCCTATGACTATTCACAAGGGATGTCAAATGAGGCAGATTTAATAAGATGTCTTGCATGCATGTGAAAATAGATGGTTGTACTCTTGGATGTGTCCTTGAACTTAGCTTAGCAACGTATTGTATATATTCGGTTGGGAGAAGCTATGGGATAAGCAGGAAGATGTTTTAATGTCGATATCTGCCACTTAAGGCAAGACACTTTTCTGTCTCTATCCAACAGCTAAGGTAAAATCTATCATTTTCACCTTGATACCAAAGTAAGGACTAATACAAACATTACCGGTCCCTTAATTGCCATAAGGGTTGTTAAACGCAATCAAAAGTGGCTCATTGACAAGATGGCACCTAACATAACTTACAAACTCAAAGTTTCCCAAGGGGAGCATACCCATAGATCTCCTCAGTCATAAACCCCTACCAGGGGTGTACGAACGCTCATACAAGTGAGGGGGCCGAAAGATTCTAGATAAAGCATTTTGTACATAAGTAAATACGTTAAACACAATAATGATTTTGGGACCTACTCCCTATAGGTGAGGGGGCACGGGCCCCTTGGCCTCCCTGGTTCGTAGACCTATGCCTACAATACCGCATTGCATGTGTTCATAGATAACTATGGTAATATGAGATATCTGTCCCCTTCCATCTGTTGCTATTGGCCCCATAATTGATCACTCACACAAGTGAGGGGGGCAGAAGATTTTAAGTGGAGCATTGGACAACAACATATTAGACACATGTACTAGGTATTTGGCTCCTACAAACTGAAGGTGATGGGGCCAGGGCCCCTCTGGCCCCTCTGGTTCTATGCCTATGATTAATAGTATCGATTCTGAAAAAAACACGATACATAGATACAATACATGCATAAAATGTTACTACTATCATACATGTCTCACATGGCCGGCAAGCACCATAATTTTTCTGAATCAACTTCCTGCAAAAAGTATCCTTAGCTAGGTAAAACCCTGACCATGCTAATCAGTAAGGCTATTATAATAATAACACTGAGTACATTATATGTAATCATTGACAACAGAAGGTAACAAAAGTTAAGTGAGCATGCAGTGTAATACACAATGACACACACTGCTGCTTCACATGTTAACAAAACCATACGACAAATATTAATAATAGTACACATCACAAAGCACCATATAGGCATGTACATACTTTAAAACTAATTTAATTCATCATGTCATATGCTGGATTGTCAGTCATTGGAATATCTTCATAATTTTTTTGAGTGTTGTCTCCTTCGTATACACTGACAAGGTCTCTTTCTTGCAAGGAGTTCATAGGACCATAGGCTGGGTTTTCAGTCATTACAACGTCTCCATTGATCTTGTGTCCTTGAGTACAATTCTGAATGGCTTCAGACTTAAGAGAACTGCTTGGAGATTTGTCAATGTACTTGTAGCAGTGTCTTGTTACTAAGACTGCAACAGCTACACTGATGAGGTTGATCAGCAGCAGGACACCAGAAACCACTGTCATACCAACAATGAAGTATCCTTCACTAACTGTATCAATGGTGGGACCTGCAATGACCAAATTAACAAGAAAGGAACTACTGATGCCCCCCAAGCTATCATACTTGGCCAAGTGGAAACAATTTATCTCCTTTGCACTGCTATGGCTGCTGTTATTGTGACCTTCTTAGCATTGACAGTTAGTTATTATCAATTTTTACGCTACTTGCTATATTGTTAGGTATAGTATACAAACTGGCATTGGCGCTATAGCCTTGACTGCATGACCTCAAAGCATTCCCAGGTGCCTCTTCTGATATGAACGTATGACACTTTTGGGAGATAAATTATTAATATAATAATTAAATGAATGTGCTATTTAAAACATACCTCCCATGTCACAGTATTCTGTTCGCTGCATTAAAGTGTTGAACTGGAAAATGTTGTCCTGTCCATTGTTGAAAGATAAAACAGTGCTAGCAGAGCAGGTAGTACAGTCTGGTACAGAGGTGGAGCTGGTGGACCCAACAGAAGTGGTCAAGTAGTAGGTGGAATTGGTACCACAGGTGACAGTGGTCTGACAGGAGGACACACTGAGGGGACCAATGCAGGTATTCACGCAACCAAAGGTAATATTTGCACCTGTTGTCACTGACACAGCAGCTTTAACAGCTACACAGTGGGAGTAGTGGGAACAGACGCACATATTATAATAATACAGAATTATTCCATATTTGGTTGTAGTAATGGTTACATACTTTTATCTCTGGTCACCATCCTGCCTCCTGAGAGTCCATTAAACGGCTGTACAGTCACTGTATACGTGTTACCAAGGGTGAGACCATCAAAGTAAGCCGAATAGATTCCTTCTCCCTTGATTGGTACTCTCTTTGTCTGGGATTGTCCGCTGAAAGAGAAAACAATCGCACTTGCCAAAGCGTTCATATTATCGGCTATGTACTAATGAGAAAGGAGATGTTACGAGTAAAAATGAAATAGATGCTGTGAGAATTCCCCGCTATGTGGTAACTACATGCATGTGAAGTGGTATACACAAACTATTAAAATAATACATACTAACGAATCATTGGAATAAACTTTCAATGCAAACTCTTTTGGACGCACAAAAATTAATTGGTTTCAAGACAATCATTATGATAAATGTTCTACACATTCACATATGTACCTGCACAAACAATGTGACTGCTGGATTTGATCCTCCATTGGAACACACAGACACAAAGTCATCCTCCCACAGGGGTCCAGTTGTGTACACCACTCCACAGTTGCTACTGCACCCAACCACATTACAAGCTGCAATACTGATGTTGTACTCTGTCAGTGGCTGGAGTCCAGTGAATGTGTAGGATGTAGCTGTTGTGTTCTCTGTTCCATTGACACCATCAATTGCAGGATCAGTGGTGATTTGGTACTGTATTGTAGACAACAGTCCGGTAGGTACCCAGGAGAGGGACATGGTGGAGTCTGTGGTATTATCCAGTGTGACATTAGGACATGGAGGTAGACCTGTCACAATGGCAAACTTGGCTCATTTAATTTGATGATATTTAGTGAAAATGCATCTTTAAGAACCATTTTCTCTCTCCCACTACTCAAGCTGTGTGTGTGTGTGTGTGTGCATGTGTGTGTGTGTATGTGTGTGTGTGTGTGTGTGTGTGTGTGTGTGTATGTGTGTGTGTGTGTGTGTGTGTGTGTGTATGTGTGTGTGTGTGTGTATGTGTGTGTGTGTGTGTGTGTGTGTGTGTGTGTGTGTGTGTGTGTGTGTGTGTGTGTGTGTGTGTGTGTGTGTGTGCATGTGTGTGTGTGTGTGTGGGTGGGTGTGGGTGTCCCTGGAAAAACTCATTGACAAACTATTTGGCAAAATCTTACACAACTGGAACCAAGGCTGGAACATTCTCACCTTCTACATAAACCGTTAGACTGTCAGATAAAGCACCATTAAAATCTCTGCAAGTTACAGTACTTGTAGAGTCTGATAACATGGCATTGAGCACTGTAATAATTGAAGGATTATCAGTATTCATACTGACACCAGTCTCAACTCTTGGCCTGATTGCTACATCAAGAGCTGGAGACGGTGAATTTTGACCCACAAATGGTACTATCCAAAGAACGTTTCCACCATCACTTGAATTACAGACAAATGTCATGTTTTGGCCTTCAATGTACAAAAAACTGTCAAGAATAGGACCAGCTTGTACATGATCCAGAGAAGTCAGTTGAGCTGTAGAAAAAAAGCATTCAGTCTGATATATAGCGTATTAAATTGTAGTGAATGCTCTGTGGAGCGTTTAACTGACATAAATTCTGTACACTGAGTGAGATTGTTCAGCGCTTGTACACAAAGTTTTAATAAATTTGAAACTTTAAGTAACTGCATGTTGCGTTCCTGCACGCACGTGTCCAAAACAAGCAATTGAACACTTAAAATGGGTCAAAACGGCTGCCGTCATCAAAACTTTAAGCTAAATCACATAAATTAACACTAGCAAAATAACTCACCAGCTCGCGAGACCGTGAGGGCGGTGATGAGGCCGAACAGGAAAGCGATATTGACGTTCATTATTCGAATACTTATTCTAATGTATCAAAGTCGGCAAATATCGCGTTCCAACCAAATTTAAAACCTCCAAGATCAGTGCTGGATTTTGCTCGGGATTTTGTGAGAGAAAATGGCGATAGAAAAATAAACTGTAAGAGACGTACCACTCCAAGCCGCCTTTTTACGTAAAAAAATCACAGGAAATCCGCCGGTTGTGCTGGAGGAAGCTATGATTGGGGCTCGCTTAGGCTCGCCCCACACCATAGATACTCTAACCAATCTATGCCCACACTAACCACACTCTTTATTACACCATGTTGTACGGTCTATGAGTACCCTCGCCCTCGGGGCTCGAGCAATAATTATGTCAATGCACACTTGACCGTACTGTAACTAGACAGGGGCATTGCCAGAAGAAAAATAAAGGGGTTTCTAAAAGCCATGATCATGGGCACATGGTGTACAAGAATAATGGTATCATCATATCTATGGTATCATGGACACATTGTACCATAATAGCTTTTACTTTCTGTTGCATGTGGTATCAACACTGTGGCCACATGCATGTGAGGGAGCACCACTGTGACATTTAAATTTAAATTTGTAATGGTATATAGTTTGAAAACTAGTGTGTCAAACAAACTAATGAGGTTTCCTACTAAGTTGAATAGTATAGGTAACTAAAATTTCCACCTAAACTGATCATGATCGAGTTGAGTAAAACACATATTGAGCAGTCCATAGTCTGATGTATAGTCATGCCAGTAATTAAGTTGGCTCTGGCCTGCATGGAATTGCAGATGCTTGCCACACACTGGAAGTCTTTCATTGTGCAATAGATATTATGCTGCTTGCCTATCTGGGGATCGTATATTTCATACTTTGAACTTACCCTGCAGACTATGCTCCCTACCCAGGGGATAGCTCAAATCTATGAATAAAGGATACTGCATGGGACAGCCTATATTTCATGTAAGGAGGTTGACCTCGTTGCATGGGAGATTCAAAAATATTTGCTCATGTGGAGAAAATACTTTTAAGGCCTCAAGCTGTGTCTTTTGTAGAGAGATTGACAAAGCCACATTTCGGGGCGTCCACTATACCCTTTAATATATATATATATATATATATATATATATATATATATATATATATATAATATTTTAATACTATTTAACGCTTTTTATTCCTACACTCCTTTAATGTGATGTATCATCCCATGCATGTATTGTTCACTGTGTGTTCATTCGTGTTCACACTGGTTAAGGAAGTTGGAGGGATATATGTAGCTGCATACTGCAATTACATGCATACTGATATGCAACTTTAGAAGTACTCCAACAACCGAATGTCATTCCCAACAGTTCTGGAGTAAAGCATTCCACAAATTCAAAGGAGGAAAATCATGATGCTTTAAGAACTGCTCACATGTTACTCATGCACCAAAACTTGATTTTGGCAGAATTTTTAAGCATGTATGGAAATTACTCCACACCCACAAGTATTTTGAAAGAGAAGCACAGAAAATATTTGATCGCTCCACAATTGTCTACCTCCACAAACAGTACTCATGCAGTCCGAGGAATATTTTATGCCGTTCTATTTCATTTTTGATCACAGGCACACCTCACTATTTATTGATCAATCTATAATATTGTATCTCATTTTAAATTTATGTTTTGTCTTTTCTTTACTGTATATTATGCTGAGGTCAAGGGTTAGTTTTGGCCAAGACCAGAATTAATTATCTATCTATCTATCTATCTATCTATATTGATTTCTATTTCTCGGAGTTTTCACTGCTGCAATTATTGTCAATAGTATCATGCATGGCTAGTTAGTTTACAACACAGACAGTATACAGTGCATTGCATCAATGAAACTGTACAAAGTGTTTACCTATGTTGTGCATGTGCTATAATATAATTATTATAATACCTCTTCTCAGCAAACCACCCTTGCATGTCTTGACCACATCCAGACAAGGAAAAAACGGCAAGACAAAGGCGTGAAGTCTCTGCTGAAGAAGTATGCCATTAGGAGCCACAGTTAACTGACCGGCTGTAAAGGTGTCCCTATTTTGGAGAGCTCAAATGTATGTCAGTGCAAGAATATACACCAATGCAAGGCATGCAGGGGTGCAGGAACACTCACAATAGTGACAGGAGCAGATGATTAATTCTCGGTAAATTGCATGAAACAACAATGTCATGTAGCCATATGACATTGGGACCCTATTTGCTAATAGTGAGGGGACCGAGGCCCCCGGCTTGACTGCCCTGGTTCCTATGCTTATGCAAGGGATGTCAATTGGAGCAGGTTCATGATGTCCTGTACGTAAATTTAAAGTAGATATTGAGTTTCTGTAACGACCTCATTTCGTGTGTGATTGTAGAATCATACAATGGACAATGTCACCGATTGCTCTTCGCCAAGGTATATGATCATGCACCATGTATGCTTGTCAGTAAAGCTATAGCACTTATAGTACTTAATATGTGCAATAAGAAATCATTCACAACAAAAGGTAATGTATATATGCATGCACATTATGTCAATTTACTACAGATGCAGCTGTTTGTGTGGTCCATGGCCATTGCGTCTATAACAGCATGTATCAACTTCAATCAATACTATACTAATAGGCACTCCTGCATGAGAGTTTATAAAAAATAGTTATTGCATGCAGGACTAAAATTTAATGTGCATGGGCACACTAGAGGTCCATGCAGTACAATGCAGAGTCAATTTGAAGCATATTATAGTTGGTCACGCAACGTTTAGTATATACTATCAATTAATTGTTATCAAACTAACTGAATTGACAAAACGTACTTCAAGGAAAAACACATGCCATTGGGCACTTGCTTCATAATGCATACATACTTTTTAATTGACAAGAGGTAACGAAAATTAAGTATGCAGTATTATACAATGCAAATGCACATCCTCGCTTTCTCTTTTGATGTTGCTAAATCACACAACAAATAAACATGATATCCTAGACGTCACAAACACCACATACAAACATACTATTAGACCAAATTATTTTGTCATGTCATATGCTGGATTTTCAGTCATTGCAATGTCCTCATAAACTCTTTGTGTGTTGTCTCCCTCATTTACACTAACAAGGTCTCTCACTTGTGTGGAGTCTGCATGACCATAGGCTGGGTTTTCAGTCATTGGAATATCTTCATTGATCTTGTGTGCTTGGCTGCTATCCTGCATGGCTGCAGACTTGGATAGAGAACTGCTTGGAGATTTGTCTCTGTACTTGTAGCAGTGTCTTGTTACTAAGACTGCAACAGTTACACTGATGAGGTTGATCAGCAGCAGGATACCCGCAACGACTGATACGCCAGTATATAAATATCCTGTACTAACCGAATCAACAGTGGGAACTGTAGTAACCAAAATTAATGAGAAACAATTTTTCGATGCCCACCAATAGAATATTTTTTCACAACTGAAATACAATAATTCCATCAAGGTATTTGGTCTAAACTCGTAAGAATAATACATTACTTAGACATTAAAATCATCTGGCTTTTGTGACAGTTTTTCAGTATATATATATATATATATATATATATATATATATATATATATATATTAGTATATTATTATTCAAAGTAAACAGAGTACAAGGATGCATATATATAAAGAAAAAAAGATCACACAGTTCAATAACCTATCAAATGGAACAAAAAAATCACAAAGTATATATATATATATATATATATATATATATATATATATATATATATATATAGTATACTATGTCCTCAATGCCTAAAATATCATACTAGGTTCAGATAGCAAGTGTATAGTCCAAATGATCAATGTATAACATACCAAGAAGTATATAGCATAGTTAAAATGTATTTCAAGGGTATCTGATACGTAATAGTTACCACATGGCTTTTTGAGCTATGACCTCATCCATGCAAGGGATATAAGAAGTCACATGGTAGCTAGTTTATCTCCTTTTGCACTAGATGCAATATACAATGTAGACATTGTTATATTGTGACTAGACAATTAATGTATTGAAAAGGCTTGAACGGCTAGGTAGCATTGTAGTCAATGATCTTAGCGGAAATCACTAGCCAAAGGAGATTATTTACACCAAACGTTTCGGCAGCCAACTGCTACCTTCATCAGTGGTATGATACAAGAGACAGTGCCTGAGCTTAAATAGTGGTGTATGACAGTTGTTGATGCGAGGTAATGAATAATATTACCTGTGGGTGATGAATAGAGTTAATAGAGATTGTGAGTGAGTGACTCCAAAATTGTAGCCAGTGCCGAAGATGCCCTAAGAAGAACCCAGGCCACCCCAGATGTCATAGACAAAGCACGCACCCAGATCATAGGTGTTCTCAGTAAAGCAAAACCTTCAGCACCCAACCTTAGTCCACTAGAATCAAAGGCCCTGAGAGAACTCCGCCAAGATACCAGCCTAGTAATTCTCCCAGCAGACAAAGGTCGTGCCACTGTTGTAATGGATAAGAGCTCCTATGACACCAAGATAAAAACTATGTTGTCGGATACCACCACCTACAAAATCCTGCCTAAAGACCCCACCTCCTCCCTACAGCGAGAAATGAATGCCATTTTACTGTCCCTTAGACAGTCAGACCATCTGTCTGAGTCCCAGTATAACAAGCTTCGTAGCTCAGCAGGCCACATTCCTTTTCTCTACGCCCTCCCTAAAATCCACAAACCTCATGTCCCTTTAAGACCAATAGTATCCTTTGTATCCTCTCCAACCTACTGTTTGTCCAAGCACCTAGTTAGTATTCTCTCCCCCCTAGTTGGTAATACTGATCACCATGTCCGTAACTCATCCGAATTTGCCAAGTTTATCTCCTCACAGACCATAGCAGAAGATGAAGTCCTAGTATCCTTTGATGTGGTATCCCTCTTTACCAAGATTCCTACAGGCCTAGCTACCAGAGTTGCATGTCAACGTCTTAAGGATGATGCATCTCTCCCTGAGCGCACCTCCCTTTCTGTAGATGAGATTATATCCCTCCTAGAACTATGCCTTAATGCTACTTATTTTGCCTTTTGTGACACCTTCTATCAGCAGATTCATGGAACAGCCATGGGTTCACCTGTATCAGTAGTGGTAGCAGACCTAGTTATGGAAGATGTTGAATCCAGAGCCCTAAGCACCTACCCCAATCCTCCAAAATTTTGGAAAAGATATGTAGACGACACATGTTGTGCCCTTAGATCTGATACTGTGCAGGATTTCCACTGCCACCTAAACACCATAGAGGATACCATCCAGTTCACATTAGAAAGAGAAGCCCAAGCCCAGCTAGCATTCCTAGATGTACTGATCCTCCGGAATCCGGACAACACCATAGATACCACAGTATATAGGAAACCCACCCACACAAACAAGTACCTAGACTACTCTTCCCACCATCCCTCAGCCCATAAGGCAGCTGTTGTCAGAACCCTCCACCATAGAGCCCAGACCATACCCTCCAATGCCAGTTTGAAATTGGAAGAACAGCAGAAGGTAGACAATGCCCTACATTTAAATGGCTATCCCAAAAAAATGATCAACCGATTCTCCCAGCTTAGGCCGACCCCAGATGTCCCCTCACAGTCTACAACTACTAATTCCACCTATGTTTCAATCCCATATGTCAAAGGCACCTCAGAGGCCATTAGACGTATCCTTGCTCCACTAGATATTAAGACAACCTTTAGGCCAAACAATACCCTAAGGCAGATGTTAGTACACCCAAAAGATCCCACCCCACTACAGGACAAAGCAGGTGTTGTGTATAAAATCCCTTGTAGTAGCTGCCCCAGAGTTTACATAGGACAGACTGGTAGGACCCTAGGACAAAGAGTTAAGGAGCACCAGCGTTCAGTTAGGGACAAGAAGATAGCCACATCAGCCTTAGCCGAACACTCAGAAAGAACAGGACACACAATAGATTGGATCCGCACGGAAGTATTGGACAATTGTACACACACATCCAAGAGATGCTTAGTGGAATCCTGGATGATCCAGAAGGAACCCTCATCCCTGAACAGAGAACTAGGAACACTCCCCACAGTATACAAGACCTTGATGTAAACCTATATTTTCACCATCACTCACAATCTCTATTAACTCTATTCATCACCCACAGTTAATATTATTCATTACCTCGCATCAACAACTGTCATACACCACTATTTAAGCTCAGGCACTGTCTCTTGTATCATACCACTGATGAAGGTAGCAGTTGGCTGCCGAAACGTTTGGTGTAAATAATCTCCTTTGGCTAGTGATTTCCGCTAAGATCATTGACTCCAATTAATGTAGTCATTATTGATAGCTAGGTATAGTAATCTGGGTGCTTATATAGCCTTCACTGGCCTGCAGTGAATGTACGACAGGTAATACTGTATTTCGAATACTACTACTGCTCAGGAGGTTCTTTCTGCATGTCTTCATAATTGAATATGCCATTTTTGGAAGATAATTTTATGTGCTATTTTTTTTAACATACCTCCTCTGTTACAGTATTCAGTCCCTTGTAGTAAAGTGTTGAACTGGAGAATGTTGTCCTGTCCATTGTTGAAAGGTAAAACAGTGCTAGCAGTGCAGGTAGCACAGTCTGGTACAGAGGTGGAGCTGGTGGACCCAACAGAAGTGGTCAAGTAGTAGGTGGAGTTGGTACCACAGGTGACAGTTGTCTGACAGGAGGACACACTGAGGGGGCCTACACAGGTATCCATGCAACCAAAAGTAATATTTACACCTGTTGTCACAGATACAGCAGCTTTAACAACTACATAGTGGGAGCAGACGTGCACAATCTAAGATAATACATCACTGTATCTTATATCTGGTTATAGCGATGTATTGCATACTTATGTCTCTGATCACTGAGCTTCCTCCCGAAGGTCCATTGAATGGTTGAACAGTCACTGTATGCATGTCACCCAGAGTGACACCATCAAAGTAAGCTAAATAGTTTCCATCGCTGTTGATGGGGACTCTCTTGGGCTGGGATTGTTCGCTGATAGAAAAAACAATCTCACTGGCCAAAGAGTTCATATTATTGGTCATGTACTAATAAGAAAGAAGATGTGATTAGTAAAAATGTAACAGATACTGTGAAAAATCCCCCATATGCGGTATGCACATGCTCATGAATATGTGTACACAAATTATGCACATTACTGAAACAATCAAATTAACTTTCAATGCAAACTGTTTTTTTTTGTCCAAATCCCATCATCTACCTAGTATGTGCTTTGCATACAACGGTAAAATTATGCATATTTGGACCTCACGTATCTGCACTCACACGTCCAGGATGAAATTGCAGATAAAGTGTGGGAACTGGATAAATGAGGGAGCTGTACAGTGTACAGTAGGATAATTGCAGATTTATTGCAACAAAAACTACTGCGGAAGATGAGGAACTGGATATCTGAGGTGTGGATAAGTGAGGTCTCACTGAACAATCTTTCACATATGTACCTGCACAAACACTGTG
>CAUJGJ010000087.1:767500-865000 GCA_963170055.1 Halisarca cf. caerulea
ATTGTATGGAGTATCTATGGTCGATCTGATATAATAAAAACACTGGGTCCCACTCCCATATAAGCAAACAGTTATACTGAGTATATATGAATCATGCAAAATTCCTTGCCTGCTACCACAGGCAAACAAGCCCTCGATAGGATAGGATAGGACATGGTATGTAGTCTGCATGGGAAGCCAATACAATTTATAGCTTGAGAATGCTGCAAATTGAGGAAGAGAGAATGTGGGTTGTACTACCAACTAGACGGGCGGTTTAAATAGTGATTGATGTTATCTCTGATTAAGCTGATGGCTATAACATCAAAGTATATCACCCAACCATTGACACTGTGGCCAATCATATGAAAACCCTAAAAGTCAAACCGATCGAAATCTTATCAGATCTGGAAAAGCCTATACATCAAAGCTGTAAGGCAGAAAAATCAACTCTGCCTGATGAGTGCCAGACTACCTGAGGATATAAAACTACTAATAGCAATCTATCACCGTTGTTTCGTCACATCATCACAGGAGCCTGTATCCTTTCTAAACATGTACAAATAAGAGTCCTGTAACAGTCTTTGTATGTGTGTGTACTGTGTGTGTGTGTGTGTGTGTGTGTGTGTGTGTGTGTGTGTGTGTGCTTGTGTGTGTGTGTGTGTGTGTGCACGCGCGCACGTGCGCACGCATTGTGTGTATGTGTGTGTGTGTGTGTGTGTACTCTCATGATCAGAAGAAACTGATACAACTTCCCTTCAAGTTGAATAGTAGGTACCTAAACCCTCCACCTAAACTGATCATGTAAACACACATTTAGTGGCTCATAGACTTACATAGCCATTCTAGCAGGTTGGCTCTGGCCCGGGATTCCTCACACTTGTCATGCACTCGAAGTCTTTCATTGTATAATATACTGCTGTCCATTATACATATATCTGGGGATCGTATAATTGATGTATAGAACTCACCCAACAGGCTACACTCCCTACCCAGGGGGTAGCTCAAATCTATGAATAAGGGATACTGCATGGGACAGCCTATATTGTATGTAAAGATGTTGACCACGTTGTATGGGAGATTCAAAGATTAATGTACTGCAACTATAAGTATTAGGGAGAAACTTTAAGACTATATTTAAGGCCTCATGCAAGCTGTGTCCTTTGTAGAGAGACTGACAATCCACATTTTGGAGCATCCGCTATATTCATTTACTCAGACATTTTTACTGCTGCTAATTGTCAATGGTATGGTGCATGGTTAGTGAGCTTACAACACTATTCAGTGTACAGTGCATTGGATCAATGATAGGGTTTTTACTTGTGTTGGGATCAATTATGTATGTGCTACTACTATGATATCTTCTGTCAGCAAATCACCCTTACATGTCCGCATCCAGACAAAGGAGACAAATTGAATGGAGAGTGCAGTGAAGTCTTCTGAAAAAAATGATATCTGGAGCCACAGTTAACTGACCCGTTGTAAAGGTGTCCCTATTTTGGAGGGCTTAAATGCATGTGAATGCAAGGCATCCATAAAGAGGTGCAGCTAGGAACATTCACACCAGTGAGGAGCCAGATGACTCAACAACATGTGCATACAACAACATGTAGACTCATGTATGATATTGGGACCCTATGACTATTCACAAGGAATATTAATGTCAAATGAGGCAGATTTAAGATGTCTTGCACACATGTGAAAATAGATGGTTGCAATCTTGGATGTGTCCTTGAACTTAGCTTAGCAATGTACTGTATACGTATACATTTGGTTGGCAGAAGCTACGGGATAAGCAGGAAGATGTTATTATGTCGATATCTGCCACTTAACGAAAGACACTTTTCTGTCTCTATCCAACGGCTAAGGTAAAATCTATCATTTTCACCTTGATACCAAAAGTAAGGACTAATACAAACATTAATGGTCCCATAATTGCCACAAAAGTTGTCAAACGCAATTGAAAATGGCTCAAGATGCCACCTAATATAACTTATTACAAACTCAATTAAAGTTTCCCAAGGGGAGCATACCTACAGACCCCCTTAGTTATAAACCCCTACCAGGGGTGTATGAACCCTCATACAAGTGAGGGGGACGAAAGATTCTAGATGAAGCATTTTGTACATAAGTAAATACATTAAACACAATAATGATTTTGGGTTCCACTCCCTATAGGTGAGGGGGGCACGGGCCCCTTGGCTCCCCTGGTTCCTATGCCTATGCCTACAATACCGCATTGCATGTATTCATAGATAACTATGGTAATATGAGATATCTGCCCCCTTCCATCTGTTGCTATTGGCCCCATAATTTTTATCAGGGGCATAGGATCACTCACACAAGTGAGGGGGCAGAAGATTTTGATGGAGCATTAAACAACAATATATTAGACACATGTAGGTATTTGGGTCTTACTAACTAAAGGTGATGGGGCCAGGGCCCCTCTGGCCCCTCTGGTTCTATGCCTATGATTAATAGTATTGATTCTGAAAAAAACACGATACATAGATACAATACATGCATAAAAAATTACTACTATCATGCATGTCTCACATGACCGGCAAGCACCATAATTTTTCTGAATCAACTTCCTGCCAAACGTATCCTTAGCTAGGTAAAACCCTGACCATGCTAATCAGTAAGGCTATTAATATAATAATAACACTGAGTACAAAGTATCATATGTAATCATTGACAACACAAGGTAACAAAAAATTAGTGAGCAGTGTGATACACAGCAAACACACACTGCTGCTTCCTCTTCAAATGTTAACAAAACCATACAACAAATATTAATAATAGTACACGTCACAAAGCACCATATAGGCATGTACATACTTTAAAACCAATTTAATTTATCATGTCATATGCTGGATTGTCAGTCATTGCAATATCCTCATAATTTTTTTGAGTGTTGTCTGCTTCGTATACACTGACAAGGTCTTTTTCTTGCGAGGAGTTCACAGGATCATAGGCTGGGTTTTCAGTCATTTCAACGTCTTCATTGATCTTGTGTCCTTGAGTACTATCCTGCATGGCTGCAGACTTTGATAGAGAACTGCTTGGAGATTTGTCACTGCACTTGTAGCAGTGTCTTGTTACTAAGACTGCAACAGTTACACTGATGAAGCTTATCAGCAGCAGGATACCAGAAACAACTGTCATACCAACAATGAAGTATCCTTTACTGACTGTATCAATGGTGGGACCTGCAATGACCAAATTAACAAGAAAGGAACTACTGATGCCCGCCAAGCTACCATACTTAGCCAAGTGGAAAACAATTGAACTCCGTTGCACTGCTATAGCCGCTGTTATTGTGACCTTCTTAGCATTAACAGTTAGTTATTATCAAATATTACGCTACTTACTATATTGTTAGGTATGGTATACAAACTGGCATTGGAGCTATAGCCTTGACTGCATGACCTCAAAGCACGTATATTCCTAATACTGCTCAGCTGCAGGTGCATCTTTTGATGTACGCATGACACTGTTGGGAGATAAATTGATTATAAAATTAAATGTGCTATTTAACATACCTCTTCTGTCACTGTATTCCGTTCGCTGCATTAAAGTGTTGAACTGGAAAATGTTGTCCTGTCCATTGTTGAAAGGTAAAACAGTGCTAGCAGAGCAGGTAGTACAGTCTGGTACAGAGGTGGAGCTGGTGGACCCAACAGAAGTGGTCAAGTAGTAGATGGAATTGGTACCACAGGTGACAGTTGTCTGACAGGAGGACACACTGAGGGGGCCAACACAGGTATCCATGCAACCAAAGGTAATATTTGCACCTGTTTTCATGGACACAGCAGCTTTAACAGCTACACAGAGGGAGTAGTGGGAGCAGACACAAAATTAAAATAATAAAGAACTCCATATTTGGTGATAGAATGGTTGCTTACTTGTGTCTGTGGTCACCATCCTGCCTCCTGAGAGTCCATTAAACGGCTGTACAGTCACTGTATACATGTTACCAAGGGTGAGACCATCAAAGTAAGCTGAATAAATTCCTTCTCCATTGATGGGTACTCTCTTTGTCTGGGATCGTCCGCTGAAAGAGAAAACAATTGCACTTGCCAAAGCGTTCATATTATCGGCTATGTACTAATGAGAAAGGAGATGTTATGAGTAAAAATGAAATAGATACTGTGAGAATTCCCCATTATGTGGTAACTACATGCATGTGAACTGGTGTACATGCAGAAGCGATAAAATAATACAATCTACCGAATCATTGGAATTAACTTTCAATGCAAACTCCTATTGATGCACAAAATTTGTTTTCAAATTGTATAATTATAATCATTATAATAAAAGTTTTAAACGCATTCACATTTGTACCTGCACAAACACTGTGACTGCTGGATTTGATCCTCCATTGGAACACACAGACACAAAGTCATCCTCCCACAGGGGTCCAGTTGTGTACACCACTCCACAGTTGCTACTGCATCCAACCACATTACAAGCTGCAATACTGATGTTGTACTCTGTCAGTGGCTGGAGTCCAGTGAATGTGAAGGATGTATCTGTTGTACATGTGTTCTCTGTTCCATTGACACCATCAATAGCAGGATCAGTGGTGATTTGGTACTGTATTGTAGACAACAGTCCAGTAGGTACCCAGGAGAGGGATATGGTAGAGTCTGTGGTCCCATTCAGTGTAACATTTGGACATGGAGGTAGGCCTGAAGTGGTAGAAACCTGTAAATCACTCATGTTCAAGTGCTGCATGAAGCCAAGTTAACACTATTATGCTGTGCATATTCATGTATACGCATTATAATTCAATGCATGTGCACACAATAGAAACACAACTATATGAATACACCATGCATACATGCAGCAGCTCTCACCTTCAACATATATGGTTAATGTGCCAACTATGTTACCAACACGACCATCTTTGCATCTCACAGTAGTATTAGAGTCCCCCATCATGGCATTGAGTATTGTAATATTGGATGGAATATCAGCATTAGTAGTATCCCCAGTTTCAATTCTTGGGTGATTTGCCAAAACAAGGACACCAGTGGCTCCTAGACGAGTCAGCTCAACCTCCCAGAATAAGAATGGGCTACTTGGAGTGGCATTGCATACAAATGTCATGTTCTGTCCTTCAATGTAAACAAAACTGTCTGGAGTGGGACCACCTTGAGCATGATCCACAGAACGCAATTCAACTGCTGCAGAAGGAATGAAAGAAATTAAGATAGGAGGAAGCACAGAGTGCAAACTTCACTTGACCCAAAAGAGAGGATGTGATTTAGGCTCAAATACCTATTTGTTCACACTGTATTATCCAAATCACAAACAATATTGATACAAAAATGGGCCTCGGACTCAGGGTTCTTCCCAGTGTAGTGGACAGAGCACTGTGCAAAGGGGTTCCTGGCAAGCAAAAAATCATTATGTCTAAGTGACCGAACCTCAGACACAGGGTTTAGAGTAAAACCAAAAATGGCATGGATTATTCCCCCTCCATGGCTAGGCCGAAAATTCAAATCAAATTTAGGTCTTAGAACTGTTCAATAATAATGAGCATAGGCTGATTCCCTGTGTACGAATAGCAAGGTAGTTTCTATTACTGTACAGCACTTTTGAGTACATCTAATAAATAAAATAATAATTGTCTAGATAAAATGAAATCAGAGTGCACGTCTATAGTAGACGCTATTGGGTGGTTAGATATTATCATGCAGTAACTGCATGCCATTGAGTGAAGACTTTCCCGTGCACTAAAATTTACTCAATCCCCAAACTAAGGACATTCTCAAAATGAAAGTAAACGCATAAGCAAAACAAATCCGTACGCTGTTTGCAAGTTTTTAATTGTAAAAGTTGCTTCTGAACAACTTACAACACTCCATCTGCCAAAAGTTCCCCACTAGACATATAATACGCTCTGCTCGCTTGGAGAACATACACACAAATACAAAATTACAGTGTTATTTTTTTTCTTTCTTTATTCTAAGGTCTACATGTCTGTCTTTTGATTCTGATTGATTTATTCCGTTATTGGTTTTCTGTATTAGTACTGATTTCATAATTCTGTTTCTATTAAAAAAAAAAAAAAAAATTAAGTATATATAGCTAGGGGATTATTCTTGGCGGGTAGGCATTAGCCCCTCACTCACCTATCTGTGAAGTTGTCACTCCGAGAATGGAAAGCACAAATAGTACAGCTGTGATCAATCTGTTGGTCATGACGTCGTCAAGTTGGCCCAAGGATCCCAGGAATATTCCTTCGTTAGGACTATACAAATACCAGATGCCTCTAAGTAAAGTTCACCAGATTAGCGATCGCCTGAGATAAAAGACGCAACTGAACTTTGGAACAACCCGGACAGAAACTGTTTGACAGAATGAGAGGCCTTCGTCTTCTGACAGCCTTTAGCGTTCACCTAGAGGAAAGTCCGGTGTCATAATGATATGGGGCCCCCCGTAGATATGAGGACCCCCGTCCCCAAATCTACGTAGATATGGGGACCCCATAATAAATATGGGGCCCCACTGTACAGCGATGTGCCATAAGATTTAGATTTTAAGCGATATTTAACAAAACTGTATGTACGACTCGAAGAAATGATGAAGCGTGCGACAATACGTAAGAAGGCGAAATGGGCGAGCGAATGGGCACATGGGCAGCAGAAAGAAGGATTATCCGACGGCAGATTTACGTTCAGCAAAATTTTCCATTATGTGACTAAACGCAAATACGCACCTGTCTCCACGAAGTCAGAAAAACATGCTCTCATGCAAGGAAGCGAGACAAGTTCTTTTTACAATTACAGTAGAGGAAGAACATCTCAGTCTACTTAGTCTAATATGTAAGTGGTGGCAGAAAGTACAAATCAACTTGATGTCCAAACTATATTGCATGGTATGTATGAATTTATATAAATTAAATATTAATATAATGTAATAATATTATATAGATATCTCTATCTAATGAACAGTTGCAGCCACTAGAAATTGCAATCCGTGAGAAACTTATTCCTGCACTTACCTGAACAAAAGCTCTAGCTCACCAAGTATGAAAGGGATCTCTTCGCTCTCCCAGTCAGAGATGGTGGTATGGGCATACCCATACACACCAGATATCTTCTCAGCAGAGATCCCTCTCACAAAGGATATGTGGTCCATTGGTAAAAGCAGTGATAAATCAACAGAGAGTGCTCGACACCAACCTTCTTCAGGAGCATGCTGAGAACAAGAAGGAAGTCATAAGACAACATCTTCATGAGAAAAGTGTTATCTCTTAGAGTCTAGCAGAACTGTGGAGCACCTCCCATCCAAACTTCAACATCAGCCAAGATGGTGCATCTTCCTGGCTGTCCACCATTCCTCTGAAAGTTTATGACTTTGCTCTCCATAAGCATGCTTTTCATGATGCTGCATGTGGCTCTCAGATATGGCTGGCCCCCAGATGGTGTGCCAACTTTTAATTTCCGTGCGTATTTAATCGTCGTAATTTAATTTCTGTATATATGTATGCTGCATGTAAATGTACTATGAATTCAAAAAAAATAATAATAATATTATATAGAGCCTATGGTATTACAACATATTTATGCAGTTATATTGCATGCATTATATGTTATTAAGCAGCTTCTTGAAACGATGTCTAATTTCTTTAATTTGTACATTGATCTCTTAGACTACCTGTTTGTATACTTTGATTTGATAATTTTGTGTCGATCACAGTACTGTACTGATTATACTATCCGATAATTAGCACTGAACATTTATTTGACAATTACTTTGAGCAAACAATGTTAAGAATTTGGACTGTTACAATACACTGCATGACTAAATGTTCTACATCTTTTCCAGTATCACATGTAGTGTCCTCTCTGGAGAGTATACAATGCAGGACATTCAACTTCTTGGGCTACTCCGGCTATAATTGCTCCTACAGGAGGAAGAAGATTGTTTCAATGGATGACAACTGTTACACAAATTATTACTCCAACCATTGCATTTCAAAGCACAAATTTTGTATTCCGATGCAGAACACAAATTTGTTATCCAGCATTGCAAATCAGAGCACAATTTTGTAATCCAACATTGTACTTCAGAGCATGCACAAATTTGAAATCCAACACTATTGTACTTCAGAGCACAACTTTGTAATCCAATATTGCACTTCAGAGTACTAACTAGTATTCCATAATGTGGATGGATTAACTTCAAAACACAAATTTGTATTCCAGCATGTAAATACGGAATATAAATTTGTATTCCAACACAATAAGAATTCACACCACAAACAAAGACTAAAACATAATGACATGGTCAGCTATACCATCATGATAGAATCACCTACGTAGGAAAGGATATTATTACTCTACGTATACTTCCAGAAAGATAATGCCTTGTGGCAATAAGTACATACTAACTTTCACTGATGGCATGTAGATGTGAGGACCCCACACTATACTCAGTATAGGCCCCAGCATAGCATGCTGTGTGTGAAACCCATGTACTGTAGATATGGGGACCCCACATTACCGAGTTCCAGGTTAACATGTATGTGAGACCCATGGCCATGTGATAGCATGTAGATATGGGGACCCCATACTATACTCAGTCTAAGCCCCCAACATAGCATGCTGTGCGTGAGACCCATGTAGATATGGGGACCCCACACACTATACTCAGTCTAAGCCTTCAACATAGCATGCTGTGCATGGAACTGTAGGTATGGGGACCCCACAATATAGAGTTCCAGTTTAACATGTATGTGAGACCCATGGCCATGTGACAGCATGTAGATATGGGGACCCCACACTATAGGGTCCCAGCATAGCATGACTTGTTGTACATGGAGCCCATGTAGATATGGGGACCGAACACTATATTATATAGGGCTCCTGTTTAACATGTATGTGAGACCCATGTGACAGCATGTAGATATGGGGACCCCATACTATACTCAGTCTAAGCCCTCAACATAGCATGCTGTGTGTAAGACCCGTGTAGATATAGGGACCCCACACACTATACTGAATATAAGGCCCCAGCATAGCATGCTGGGTATGGACCCCATGTTGATATATTCCAACACAATAAGAATTCATGCACACCACAAAAAAGACTAAGACTCTATACAGCAATGTTATGTATTTCATGATACTAACTTTGTATTACACAAATTGGATTTCTGTGCATGTTATATAAAACTGCAAATTAGTTACGTTTGTTGTAATAAGTACATAGTAGTAACTTTCACTGATGGCATGTAGATATGGGGACCCCACACTATACTCAGTATATAGGCCCCAGCATAGCATCCTGTGTGTGACACCCATGTATACTGTAGATGTGGGGACCCCACATTACCGAGTTCCAGTTTAACATGATGTGAGACCCATGGCCATGTGACAGCATGTAAATATGGGGACCCCACACTATAGGGCCCCAGAATAGTATGACATGCATGGAGCCCATGTAGATATGGGGACCCCACACATTATACTGAATATAAGGCCCCAACATAGCATGCTGTGCATGGAGCCCATGTAGATATGGGGACCCCATACTATACTCAGTCTAAGCCCCCAATATAGCATGCTGTGCATGAGACCTGTGTAGATATGAGGACCCCATGTAGATATTGGGACCCCACACAACAGGGCCCCAGCATAGCATGCTGCGTGTGAGACACATGTAGATATGGGGACCCCACACTATAGGGACCCAGCATAGCATGCTGCGTGTGAGACACATGTAGATATGGGGACCCCACACTATAAGGCCCCAGCATAACATGTTGTACGTGAGACCCGTGTAGATATGGGGACCCCACACAACAGGGCCCCAGCATAGCATGCTGCGTGTGAGACACATGTAGATATGGGGACCCCATGTAGATATAGAGACCCCACACAACAGGGCCCCAGCATAACATGCTGTACGTGAGACCGGTGTAGATATGGGGACCCCACACTATAGGGACCCAGCATAGCATGCTGTGTGTGAGGCATGTGTTGACATGGGGACCCCACACTATAGGGACCCAGCATAGCATGCTGTGTGTGATACACGTGTAGATATGGGGACCCCACACTATAGGGGTGAGACACGTGTAGATATGGGAACCCAACATAGCATGCTGTGCATGGAGCCCATGTAGATATGGGGACCCCACACTATAGGGACCCAGCATAGCATGCTGTGTGTGAGGCACGTGTAGATATGGGGACCCCATGTAGATATAGGGACCCCACACAACAGGGCCCCAGCATAGCATGCTGCGTGTGAGACACATGTAGATATGGGGACCCCACACTATAGGGACCCAGCATAGCAAGCTGTGTGTGAGACACGTGTAGATATGGGGACCCCACACTATACTCAGTCTAAGCCCTCAACATAGCATGCTGTGCATGGAGCCCATGTAGATATGGGGACCCCGCACTATAGGGACCCAGCATAGCATGCTGTGTGTGAGACACGTGTAGATATGGGGACCCCACACTATAGGGGTGAGACACGTGTAGATATGGGAACCCAGCATAGCATGCTGTGCATGAAACACATGTAGATATGGGAACCCCACACTCCCTACTCAATATAAGGCCTCAACATATTATGCTTGTAATAGGCCTCAACATTACACCACCATACTATGGCCACACATAGTAATAATAATCTGTGTAGCTATGGAGACTCCACAATACAGGAACCATACACAACATGTCATGCATGGAATTTGTGTATAACTATGGATGGGGACCTCATAACTGGACCCCAGTAAGCAATTGGGTCAGTCGATTCCTGAGTGTGCTCAAGTTCTAAAGAACAACTGCCTATCATAATGTTACTATTTACCTCTCAGCTGGGAAGGAACAAGCTATTCTAGTGACTATCGTTATACTTACTGATATAGTGGATACTGAAGAACCTCCTGGTGTTGATCTCTGTCCTAAGAACTCTGTTCTATCGTTTAAAGTTAGCTTGTAAGTTGTTCATGATCAAATCCGTACCACAAGATGCACTGAAACAGTCTTGGCATTCTAAATTTCACTGAGACGAGATATGAGCCTCGTATAAAGAAATTAGGCGGTTGTAAAACTCATCGGAACGAAAATACTGTTGGTTTCCAGAAAGTCCCCAAAACTACGGCAGGAGCCCCATTTCTATCGTAGCTATGGGGTCCGGGAGCCCCATATCTACGCAAATATAGGGCCGGGGGGCCCCATATTTACGTAGAATTGGGGACGGGGAGCCCCAAATTCAAGGGTCCCCATTTTCACATGACACCGGTGTCATGTGAAAATGGGGACCCTTAAATTTGGGGGCCCCCGTCCCCAATTCTACGGAGATATGGGGCTCCCGGGCCCCATAGCTACGGTAGAAATAGGGCTCCTGCCGTAGTTTTGGGGACTTTCTAGAAACCAACAGTATCTTCGTTCCGATGAGTTTTACAACCACGTAATTTCTTTATACGAGGCTCATATCTCGGCTCAGTGAAATTTAGAATGCCAATATTGTTTCTGTGCATCTTGTGGTACGGATTTGATCATGAACAACTTGACGAAAACTGAACGCGTGAAGCTAACTTTAAACGATAGAAAAGAGTTCTTAGAACAGAGATCAACACCAGGAGGTTCTTCAGTATCCACTATATCAGTAAGTATAACGATAGTCACTAGAATAGCTTGTTCCTTCTCAGCTGAGAGGTAAATAGTAATATTATGATAGGCAGTTGTTCGTACGAACTCGAGCACACTCAGGAGTCGACTGAGAGTCCCAATTGCTTACTGGGGTCCTGTTATGAGGTCCCCATCCGTAGTTATAACACATTGCATGCATGACATGTTGTATATGGTTTCTATATTGTGGAGTCCCCATACGTAGCTACACAGATTATTATTACTATGTGTGGCCATATGGTGTGGCCATAGTATGGTGTGGTGTAATGTTGAGGCCTATTACAAGCATAATATGTTGGGGCCTTATACTGAGTATGGAGTGTGGACATGGGCTCCATGCAAGGTGTGTTATGTTGAGGGCTTAGCCTGAGTATAGTGTGGGGTCCCCATATTTACGTGTCTCACACACAGCATGCTATGCTGGGGCCCTTTAGTGTGGGGTCCCCATATCTACATGTGTCTCACACACAGCATGCTATGCTGGGTCAACATAGTGTGGGGTCCCCATATCTACATGTGTCTTACACACAGCATGCTATGCTGGGTCCCTATAGTGTGGGGTCCCCATATCTACACGTGTCTCACACACGGCATGCTATGCTGGGGCCCTGTTGTGTGGGGTCCCCATATCTACAAGTGTCTCACACACAGCATGCTATGCTGGGGCCCTGTTGTGTGGGGTCCCCATATCTACATGGGCTCCTTGCACAGCATGCTATGCTTGGGCCCTGTTGTGTGGGGTCCCCATATCTACATGTGTCTCACACATAGCATGCTATACTGGGGCCCTGTTGTGTGGGGTCCCTATATCTACATGGGCTCCATGCACAGCATGCTATGTGGGGCCTTATATTCAGTATAGTGTGTGGGTTCCCCATATCTATGTACATGTGTCTCACCATAGATACTAGAAGCCTTCTAGTATCTATGGTCTCACACACAGCATGCTATGCTGGGGCCCTGTTGTGTGGGGTCCCTATATCTACACGGGTCTCACACACAGCATGTTATGTTGGGGCCTTATATTCAGTATAGTGTGTGTGTGTATGGGTCTCATGCACAGCATGCTATGTTAGGGGCTTAGACTGAGTATAGTGTATGGGGTCCCCATATCTACGTACACGGGTTTCACACACAGCATGCTATGCTGGGGCCCTGTTGTGTGGGGTCCCCATATCTACATGGGGTCCATGCCCAGCATGCTATGCTGGGGCCTTATATTCAGTATAGTGTATGGGGTCCCCATATCTACATGGGGTCCATGCCCAGCATGCTATGCTGGGACCTTATATTCAGTATAGTGTGTGGGGTCCCCGTATCTACACGGGTCTCACACACAGCATGCTATGTTGAGGGCTTAGACTGAGTATAGTGTGGAGTCCTCATATCTACAAGTGTCTCACACACAGCATGCTATGCTGGGTCCCTATAGTGTGGGGTCCCCATATCTACAAGTGTCATCACACACAGCATGCTATGCTGGGTCCCTATAGTGTGGGGTCCCCATATCTACATGTGTCTCACACACAGCATGCTATGCTGGGTCCCTATAGTGTGGGGTCCCCATATCTACACGTGTCTCACACACAGCATGCTATGCTGGGTCCCTATAGTGTGGGGTCCCCATATCTACAAGTGTCTCACACACGGCATGCTATGCTGGGGCCCTGTTGTGTGGGGTCCCCATATCTACAAGTGTCTCACACACAGTATGCTATGCCGGGGCCCTGTTGTGTGGGGTCCCTATATCTACATGGGCTCCATACACAGCATGCTATGTGGGGCCTTATATTCAGTATAGTGTGGGGTCCCCATATCTTCATGGCTCTCACGCATACCATGCTATGTTGGGGGCTTAGACTGAGTATAGTATGGGGTCCCCATATCTACAAGTGTCTCACACACGGCATGCTATGCTGGGGCCCTGTTGTGTGGGGTCCCCATATCTACAAGTGTCTCACACACAGTATGCTATGCCGGGGCCCTGTTGTGTGGGGTCCCTATATCTACATGGGCTCCATACACAGCATGCTATGTGGGGCCTTATATTCAGTATAGTGTGGGGTCCCCATATCTTCATGGCTCTCACGCATACCATGCTATGTTGGGGGCTTAGACTGAGTATAGTATGGGGTCCCCATATCTGTGCATGCTATCACATGGCCATGGGTCTCACATACATGTTAACCTGGAACTCGATAGTGAGGGATCCCCATATCTACAGTACATGGGTTTCACACACAGCATGCTATGCTGGGGCCTATACTGAGTATAGTGTGGGGTCCCCACATCTACATGCCATCAGTGAAAGTTAGTATGTACTTATTGCCACATGGCATTAACTTTCTGGAAGTATACGTAGAGTAATAATATCCTTTCCTAGGTGATCCCATCATGATGGTATAGCTGACCATATCATTATGACACTGGAACTACTTTGTCTGATGGACTCAAGGCATTGGTTGATACTACATGCAGTATACATGTGCAGCAGTTGGGTTATAGTGTCAGCCATCATACTGTAGAGCATAAGTTCTTTTCAAAATCTATCATATCATGGACTATGAAGGTACGGACATGTGTGTGTGTCACTGTGTGTGTGTGTGTGTGTGTGTGTGTGTGTGTGTGTGTGTGTGCGTGTGTGTGTTTGTTTGTGCATGTATGTATAATATTATATTTCTAGCCAAACGAAATTCTTTCAGTACAGGAGGTAAAATACGTATACTATTAATTTTGCTCCTGTAATCAGAAATTTTGGTTGGCCATGCCAAATTTAAAGCATAAGTTGCATACATGAAGGTCCAACTGAAGGTAGGATCACCAATTATTGCTGCTATATAATAATACTTATACCTTTAAATTTATTATACAGAATTTCACTGTGCATGGATATCCACATAATGTGTGTGCATGAAACTGATATGCAGTTTTATATAACATGTACAGAAATTTAATTTGTGTAGTAGAAAGTTAGTATCAGGAAATACATAACATTACTGTATAGAGTCTTAGTCTTTGTTTGTGGTGTGAATTCTTATTGTGTTGGAATACAAATTTATATTCCGTATTTGCATGCTGGAATGCAAATTTGTGTTTTGAAGTTAATTCCATCCACATTATAGAATACAAATTAGTACTCTGAAGTGCAATATTGGATTACGAATTTGTGCTCTGAAGTACAATAGTGTTGGATTGCTAATTTGTGCTCTGAAGTACAATAGTGTTGGATTACAAATTTGTGCATGCTCTGAAGTACAATGTTGGATGACAAAATTGTGCTCTGATTTGCAATGCTGGATAAAAAAATTGTGCTCTGCATCGGAATACAAAATTTGTGCTTTGAAATGCAATGGTTGGAGTTACTGTAATAATTTGTGTAACTAGTTGTGACCCATTGAAACAATCTTCTTCCTCCTGTAGGAGCAATTATAGCCGGAGTAGCCCAAGAAGTTGAGTATCCTACATTGTATACTCTCCAGAGAGGACACTGCATGTGATATTGGAAAAGATGTAGAACATTTAGTCATGCAGTGTTACAGTATTGTAACAGTACAAATTCTTAACATTGTTTGCTCAAAGCAATTGCCAAATAAATGTTCAGTGCTAATTATCGAATATTATAATCAGTACAGTATACTGTGATCGACACAAAATTATCAAATCAAAGTATACTTAGTCTAACAGGTAGTCTAAGAGATCAATGCACAAATTAAAGAAATTAGACACCGTTTCAAGAAGCTGCTTAATAACATATAGTGTATGCAATATAACTGCATAAATATGCTCTATATAATTTTTTTTTTTTTTTTGAATTCATAGTACATTTACAGCATACATATATATACAGAAATTAAATTACGATGATTTAATATGCACGGAAATTAAAAGTGTATGTCATGTGAGGCCAATAAAGAAAATTTTGATCAATGATGATCTATACAATTCTTAGCTACTTCAATCAGATGTGGGAATCTGTCCCTCCACAACGCATTGGGAGATTGATGGGGGAGTATTGTTGGAGTGGATGGAGCGGCATCCTCGAAGGCACATGATGGCCGATCTATAGTGAGGGCAAAACCAAGATGGCAATGCATCCAACGGATGACAGTACTATAGGACTCATCTCTCTTCACATGCAGCAAGTAGGTGGGCAAGTCTCTTGTAGACAATAGTGGTTGACTTACCCATCCCACCTGAAGTTGAAAAGACAAGTGGAGAGAAGGATGCATGCTCAACTTCTCTAATACGTTGTCCATACTGTCGTCTCTTCTCTAAGACTTGTTCATGTCGTTTGAAGTGGGCATCTGGAGGGAGATCGCGATATGAATCTGCATTAGGGTTGAAAACTCTCACATCATTAAGACCTTCTCAAAACGTGATCCCCAGAATCTGCAGGCACTGATGTCTGATCTAGCTTCTTCCTGTCTATTTGCAGTCCTGTAATGTAGCACCTCCCCTGTAAGTGGTTGTAGGTGTGGCTCCACACACACATCGTGACATACCTCATCTAGAAGAGATGCTGAGAGGTCACAGACCTCATTGTGTCTCAAGGTGGGAAATGCTCCCTTGAGTCAGCTCAAGGCATGAATGGTTTTCCATACTCGCATCTAGTTGGCACACCATCTGGGGGCCAGCCATATATGAAAGCCACAGCATCATGAAAAGCACGCTTATGGAGAGCAAAGTCATAAACTTTCAGAGGAATGGTGGACAGCCAGGAAGATGCACCATCTTGGCTGATGATTGCTATCTGACGTTGAAGTTTGGATGGGAGGTGCTCCACAGTTCTGCTAGAGATAACGCTTTTCTCATGAAGATGTTGTCTTATGACTTCCTTCTTGTTCTCAGCATGCTCCTGAAGAAGGTTGGTGTCGAGCACTCTCTGTTGATTTATCACTGCTTTTACCAACGGACCACATATCCTTTGTGAGAGGGATCTCTGCTGAGAAGATATCTGGTGTGTATAATGGGTATGCCCATACCACCATCTCTGACTGGGAGAGCGAACTTCAAGAGATCCCTTTCATACTCGGTGAGAGCTTGTCTTCCGGTAAGTGCAGGAATAAGTTTCTTGCGGATTGCAATTTCTAGTGGCTGCAACTGTTCATTAGATAGAGATATCTATATAATATTATTACATTATATTAATATTTAATTTATATAAATTCATACATACCATGCAATATAGTTTGGACATCAAGTTGATTTGTACTTTCTGCCACCACCTACATAGTAGACTGAGATGTTCTTCCTCTACTGTAATTGTAAAAAGAACTTGTCTCGCTTCCTTGCATGAGAGCATGTTTTTCTGATTTCATGGAGACAGGTGCGTATTTGCATTTAGTCACATAATGGAAAATTTTGCTGAACGTAAATCTGCCGTCGGATAATCCTTCTTTCTGCTGCCCATGTGCCCATTCGCTCGCCCATTTCGCCTTCTTACGTATTGTCGCACGCTTCATCCTTTCTTCGAGTCGTAGATACAGTTTTGTTAAATATCGCTTAAAATCTAAATCTTATGGCACATCGCTGTACAGTGGGGCCCCATCTTTATTATGGGGTCCCCATATCTACGTAGATTTGGGGACGGGGGTCCTCATATCTACGGGGGGCCCCATATCATTATGACACCGGTCCTGTCGCAGGAAGTCGGTACAGCATCGTTGTGTGACATCAGATAGATAAAACTTTAAGTATAATAGTATTACTTGATCGCCGTGAACAAAGTTCAAAACCTCGCTGAAAATGTAGAAGCATAGAAGTGGATATGTGACGATTCGAAATATAATTTAGTTACATAATAAATTAAATATCATATTGATTGTCTGTAATACTATTGTTGTTGATGGATTATTAATGTTTTGCGTATTATATAGAGGATGATGTATTTAAATTCTGCTTAGGAGATTGATACAAACAGGTTCAACACTATATAGAGATTTGGCAATCCTCTACCTACAAAGAAAAACAAAATATATAATAGTACTAAATTTAAGTACGCTTATTAAAGTATAAATTTACAAGTCTGACTAACTGCAGCTAAGACAGGAATCAACACTTTGCTACAGCTATGTTTTTGAATCTGCCAATTTATTCCTCAGATAAGATCTTTGAGAACATTATAAGACTTAGTGCAAAAATGCAAATTATAAATGTGAAAGTATTGTACAATGCCTTCGTTACGCTCATAATATAATGAACAGAAAAGAAAAAAATTGAGTGTACTTTCAGTGAATGTTTGCGGCTGCCATTCTGTTTTATACGCAAAATGCACAAACTAGCATGCAAATTCTCTAACTTACTGATTTTTCAATAATTGCTTGGCAATGCATGCATGCATATATTCAGAATGCATGCATGGATGCAAACCTTCATGTCACCACCCAGAAAGAACTCTAAGCGATGCTGACAATCATCAACAGTAATGACTGGGGTCTCAATCAGCTCATTCACCTCCATCCAAACATCAGATAAGGACTTTGACAAGGTGTCAAAGTTTGAGAAGCTGCATGCAAGCCTTAGGGTATAAAGCGTACTAAACAAAACCAAAATCAGGTTATTCCACATTCCAACCTGGATTCTTCTCTAATTCCTTGGATTTAACAATTTATAGGTGACTGTCCTTCAGCGAAGTGCTTTATACTGTAGTCTGAAGGTTTCTCAAATTGCCAGTTACTACACGCTTACAAATTAAAGTAACGAAACATCCGTAGGCTGTAACTCCATGCACTTTGAATTCATTTAAAACCAAATCTACTGTAACAGTTGCTTAAGATCGAAAAGGTACGCTATAGTGCCGTTCCGTTCTTGACAGGCTTTTAGCTGGACCACAACAGGAAGTCCGGTGACGTAACATTTTGGGCCCCTCATTCTAGGCCCCCAGCTAGAATTTTAACATTTTAGACCCCCGTTTGAGATTACCCCCCCCCCCTTCCAATGAGTGGTGAAGTGCATGAGCAGTTTCTGTCTGTGGAGATCTGCATGCCCAACTAGATAGCTTGAACTACACCTACTATCAGAGGAATCACAGCTAGACCCACTGTAACTGGTGCATGTAAAGAATTGCAACTCCTGATCTTGGGTGATCGATGCCGCAGTCCACCTGGTTTATTCCTTTTGATTGTTATTTACCTTTCAATTGAGTTTTAAAATGAATAATACTTCATACATACACAGATCGATTCTGAACTAAGTATCAGAGAAGTATACACATGTCAGTATAATATTATTATTATAAAGTATAGTGTAATGTACAAAATTTATGTTAATACAAACGAGTGCCAAACCACTTAATAGACTTATTGTTCTTAGTAAAAATAGACATAGGGATGTCTTGGCAACCTCTGTACCATCCTTTGCACTGATTGCCAAGTACCATTGCTTTATCCCCAGTGTCTGGCTGGATGGCTGAATGGCTGCATCTCTTCTGGTTGTGATAACTAGGCCTTATTATGATGGCATTGCATCCATGCACCAATGAAAATAATATTATTATGATTGTTAAGTCCATTACACGGAAGTGCTTTTCAGTATGGACGCATGCCCATGCATTGCCCTGAAGTATATATGGTTGGTCCCCCAATTGAAAGGATATATGTATTTCTTATTTTTTGTTGTGTGGATCATGCCCAAAATTGCAGAAAGGGCTCCAAATCTTGGCACATGCACAGCAACAATGAATAGTACCCATTATCACTCAATGTGTGACAGAGCTAGGGGTGCACCCTTCCAGCCCTCAATTTAATCTTTAAAAATAACAAGTGTGACCATGCATGTATATCTTATATTATCATTGCTACAATGTATGTGTATTATTGTTAGTAGTGTATTGTTATTACTACTATTATTTTATTCTTTACTTTTAAATATAAATTATATTTATGATGGAAGATTCTACAAATAGATTGATATATGTTTGCATAGTTGTACTGTCATTTTGGTAGGGGGACCTAATTTCCAAGCAGGGGTCTAGAATTTTAAAATTTTACACCTCATAGGGGGGTCTGGAATTGTAATATTCTAGGACCGGGGAGATCAAAATTTTAAAATTCTAGTCCTCGAGGGGCCTAGAATGAAGGTGGGGGCAGTATTTGATGACACCGGTCCTATCTCAGGAATTGAGGCTGTTTTCCATGCAATCGATCAATCAAATGTCATTAATCTGTGTGTGCCATGTAATCTAACAAGCTAGCCTGGCTCTGCTAGCTATGGTGTGTGCTATGGTGTGTATATATATGTGTGCGTACATGCGTGAGTGTGTGTGTGTGTGTGTGTGTGTGTGTGTGTGTGTGTGTGTGTGTGTGTGTGTGTGTGTGCGTGTAGCAACAGGCTCCTGGGAAAGCCCTGTTAAGTACATCAAGTGATGGTTGCATTATACTCTTAGAAGCCAGGAAAGCAGATTCAATCTCTAGGAGAAGTGTCTCACCGTCCAGAACCATTGCCACCATCCAAGCAGAAAACCAATTGTGCAGTAGATGCCATCTGACATTTATCGTGAAACAAGGAAACAAGGCATTGCTGATGAAAGCATCAAAAAATTATAACTAAGTTTTGCCCCCCCCAGGGGTCTAAAATTTTAGTATTATTTTTAGACCCTACAGTATGAGATTAGCCCCCTTTCAGAAAATGGTGGAATGTTTGCATTAAATTTAATAGGCATTCCTTTTACCTCATAGGCTTTGAAAGGAATGGCCTCAATGACCTCTGTCTTTGGTATTTTGAAGCAGTTAATGAAATGTTACATCATGCATTACTGGCTGGTGGTATTTACAGAGTTTTAGTATACTCTTAAAAGACGGATTTCTGTTCAGCACACATACAAACAAGTTTCCAAGCTGTGTTTGGTTTCCTCATAGTATCTATGATTTCCTGTAGTGCTTGACATGAAGGATCATGCCCTGATGACATAAAGAAGACCTTCTCATATGCAGGATAATGAGAACGATAATTTTATGGGTGCCCTAAAGTTCATCTTACTGAGTTTTGACTGTAGCCAATGCAATAATTATAGTAATTTCATAATTTCATATATAAATCCATGTGGGACGTTTTGACTATAACAAAAAAAAATCAGCCAAAAAGGTCATGTGAACAATCCACAGTCTGTTTCTGCGTACTAAAGTGAACCTAATGAATCTACACTCAGATTAATTATATTATACTGTTTGAATTGATCGATTGCATGAAAATTGCATCAAAACTAACTCATGCATACAGTGTGCGCCTCTCCTATCAATAACTTTAAACTAGTAAGGCTAATGATGGAAATACCTGCAGATAGATTGGGATTTATTTGTGTGCCTATAACTGTCATTTTTGTAGGGGGGCTAATTTCACAGGCAGGGGTTAAGAATTATAAAATTTTACACCCCCTGGAGGGGCCTAAAATTTTAACAATCTAGGCCCAGGGGGCTCAAAATTTTTCACATTCTAGACGTGGAAGTGTCTGGAATAAGGTGGGGGGCGGGGGGGGGGGGGATTTTAAGACACCAGAATTGAAGTCTCACTTGGCAATGCAGTCCAAGATGATGTGGATATTGTATACTGGACTGAAGCAGTTTTATATATCCTTTCCAAAAGGGTGATGAAATGTACCAACAATGCATCTACCAACACCTTACCGAACAATGCTATAATCCTGACCCTTTGGTACAGAGGGCAGGTATTAGCCCAGTGTAAGTTGCGTGGATTCAATCCCAGACACATGCAGCTCATGATCAGTTCTGTTATAGATACTAGAACAACCATTCTAGTATCTAAGGTTCTGTCTATCATCCATTCCTTTCTACTGGACCACATTTGTGACTGCCGGATTCTGTGTGATTTACCAGGACTTCAATACACTTTTCCACTACACATAGCCACCAAGATAAGAAATACAGTGTCATTTTACTATGTACTGAATTGATAATAATCCTTTAAAAGATAATTTTCCGATGCCTACGTCAGGAAGATCATTTGCTTTCATAGTCTACTGTATAGCTGTTCTGAGAACAAATACCTCAACCAACCATTCACCATCCAAGTTGGATCTAGGGGAGTGCATGATTAACTTGCCTTGAATGGCCAATCTGGAAATTTTTTTACACCCGAAAAGAATGTCTGGTACAATTTTCTTGTGTCTCCATACATATATCTCAGGCTGCAATCAAGAAACTGTGTGCTCTGATAGATACGTATAATCTTCTACCCCACACTCCCCAGCTTCCATCCCAAATGAAATCCCACTGCAGTACAGATTACTATAGAAAATGCCTTACTTGAGTGTCAAGATCGACGTACCTGAATATTTTAAATTTTAAAACTAAAATGGCCTCAAATACAACCTTATATAACCTGTGTGTGTGCGAGCATTCAGATATATTATGGAGTGCTGGGGTATACGTACTTAACTAGAGGGATCTGGGGGTATGGGGTCTACAGTAGGGAAAATTTGAGTTTATATATATAATACTATATATATATATATATATATATATATATATATATATATATATATATATATATATATATATATATATATATATATATATATATATATATATATATATATACAGGGTAATATGAGATATCTGCCTCCCTTCCATCTGTTTGCTATTCGCCCCATTATCAGGGGCATAGGATCACTCACACAAGTGAGGGGGCGGAAGATTTTAATGGAGCATTGGACAACATATTAAATACATGTAGGTATTTGGCTCCTACTAACTGCTGCAATAACTGTCAATGGTATGGTGCATGGTTAGTGAGCTTACAACACAATTCAGTATACAGTGCATTGGATCAATGATAGGGTTTTTACTTGTGTTGCAATCAATTGTGTATGTGCTACTATTATAATAATACCTCCTGTCAGAAAATCACCTTTGCATGTCTGGACCGCATCCAGACAAAGGAGGCAAATTCAATGGAGAGTGCAGTGAAGTCTTTGTGAAAAAAAGATAGCTTGAGCCACAGTTAAGTGACCCTTTGTAAAGGTGTCACTATTATGGAGGGCTTAAATGCGTGTCAATACAAGGCATCCATGCAGGGGTGCAGCTAAGAACATTCACACCAGTGAGAAGCCAGATGAATTTACGTATGATATATATACAGTGCATATAACAACAACATGTAGACATATGTATGATATCAGGACCCTATATGAATATTTGCTGATAATGAGGGGCCAAGACCCCCTGGTTCCTACACCTATACAAGGGATGTCAAATGAGGCAGATTTAAGATGTCCTGCATGCATGATTGTGCAAGTAGCTATAGATGTTTGCACTCTTGGATGTGTCCTTGAACTTAGCTTAGCAATATACTGTACTCGGTTGGGAGAAGCTCCAGGATAAGCAGGAAGATGTTTTTAATTATAAGTCGATATCTGCCAAGGAAAGACACTTTCCTGTCTCTATCCAACAGCTAAGGTAAAATCTATCATTTTCGCCTTAATACCAAAAGCAAGGACTAATACAAACATTAATGGTCCCTTAATTGCCACAAAAGTTGTCAAACGCTATCAAAATGGCTCAAGATGCCACCTAATATAAATTACAAACTCGAATTTTCCCAAGGGGAGCATACCCACAGTCCCCCTCATGTTATAAACCATTACCAGGGGTGTACAAATGCTCATACAAGTGAGGGTGACGAAAGATTCTAGATGAAGCATTTATACAATGTCATAATTTAATATGTTAAACACATGCATGATTTTGGGTCCTTCTCCCTATAGGCGAGGGGGGCATGGGCCCCTTGACCCCCTTGGTTACTAGACCAATGCCTACAATACCGCATTGCATGTGTTCATAGGCAACTAGGGTAATATGAGATATCTGCCCCCTTCCATCTGTTTACTATCGACCCCATAATTATTATTAGAGGCATAGCAACACTCACACAAGTGAGGGGGGCAGAAGATTTTTGATGGAGAACTATACAACAGTATATTAGACACATGTACTAGGTATTTGGCTCCTACTAACTAAAGGTGATGGGGTCAGGGCCTCTCTGGCCCCTATATGGTTCTATGCCTATGAATAATAATATCGATTCTGAAATAATAATATATGCATAAAAAATTACTACTACCATGCACGTCTCACATGGCCGGCAAGCACCATAATATTTAAACTTCCTGCAAAAAAGTATCCTAGGTAAAACCCTGACCATGCCAATCAGTAAGATAATAATAACACTGAGTACAAAGTATTATATGTAATCATTGACAACAAAAGGTAACAAAAATTAAGTGAGCAGTGTAATACACAGCAAACACACACTGCTGCTTCCTCTTTAAATGTTGACGAAACAAAACGCCATATATTATGCATGCCATTGGAGACACTTTAAAACCAATTTAATTCATCATGTCATATGCTGGATTGTCAGTTATTGCAATATCCTCATAAACTCTTTGAGTGTTGTCTCCTTCGTATACACTGACAAGGTCTCTTTCTTGTGATGAGTTCATATGACCATAGGCTGGGTTTTCAGTCATTGCAATGTCTTCATTGATCTTGTGTCCTTGAGTACTATCCTGCATGGCTGCAGACTTTGATAGAGAACTGCTTGGAGATTTGTCACTGCACTTGTAGCAGTGTCTTGTTACTAAGACTGCAACAGTTATACTGATGAGGTTGATCAGCAGCAGGACACCAGAAACACCTGTCATACCAACAATGAAGTATCCTTTACTAACTGTATCAATGGTTGGACCTGCAATGACCAAATTGACAAGAAAGGAACTACTCATGCCCCTCAAGCTAGAATACTTGGCCAAGTGGAAACAATTTATCTCCTTTGCACTGCTATAGCTGCTATAGCTACACTGCACACAATGTTATTGTGACCTTCTGAGCATTGACATGCAGTTAGTTATCAATTATTATGCTACTTACTATTGTTAGGTATGGTACACAAACTGGCCATTGGTGCTATAGCCTTGACTGCATGACCTCAAAGCACATTCCTAATACTACCCAGGTGCCACTTCTGATGTACGTATGACACGTTCGGGAGATAAATTGATTTTAAAATTAAATGTGCTATTTAAAACATACCTCCCCTGTCACAGTATTCCGTTCGCCGCATTAAAGTGTTGAACTGGAGAATGTTGTACTGTCCATTGTTGAAAGGTAAAACAGTGCTAGCAGTGCAGGTGGTACAGTCTGGTACAGAGGTGGAGCTGGTGGACCCAACAGAAGTGGTCAAGTAGTAGGTGGAATTGGTACCACAGGTGACAGTGGTCTGACAGGAGGACACACTGAGAGGGCCAACACAGGTATCCATACAACCAAAGGTAATATTTGCACCTGTTGTCATGGACACAGCAGCTTTAACAGCTACACAGAGGGAGTAGTGGGAGCAGACACATTCATTGTAAAAATACAGAACTACTCCATATTTGGTGATAGTAATGGTTGCATACTTTTATCTCTGGTCACCATCCTGCCTCCTGAGAGTCCATTAAACGGCTGTACAGTCACTGTATACGTGTTACCATGGGTGAGACCATCAAAGTAAGCCAAATAGATTCCTTCTCCCGTGATAGGTACTCTCTTTGTCTGGGATCGTCCGCTGAAAGAGAAAACAATTGTACTTGCCAAAGCGTTCATATTATCGGCTAAGTACTAATGAGAAAGGAGATGTTACGAGTAAAAATAAAATAGATACTGTGAGAATTTCACGCTATGTGGTATAACTATATGCATGTGAACTGGTGTACACAAACTATTAAATAATACATACTAACGAATCATTGGAATAAACTTTCAATGCAAACTCTTTTTGACGCACAAGAATTAATTGCTTTGTATACAATGACAAAATTAATGTTTTACGCATTCACATTTGTACCTGCACAAACACTGTGACTGCTGGATTTGCTCCTCCATTGGAACACACAGACACAAAGTCATCCTCCCACAGGGGTCCAGTTGTGTACACCACTCCACAGTTGCTACTGCACCCAACCACATTACAAGCTGCAATACTGATGTTGTACTCTGTCAGTGGCTGGAGTCCAGTGAATGTGAAGGATGTATCTGTTGTACATGTGTTCTCTGTTCCATTGACACCATCAATAGCAGGATCAGTGGTGATTTGGTACTGTATTGTAGACAACAGTCCAGTAGGTACCCAGGAGAGGGATATGGTAGAGTCTGTGGTCCCATTCAGTGTAACATTTGGACATGGAGGTAGGCCTAGTGTGGACAAAACCAGCAAATCACTCATATTTAAGTGGTACGTTTAGCCAAACGAACACATTGGTCATGTTGAAGTTATGTACAAGTTTAATCTAATGGTTCTGCACTCAACAGTACTTCCATGGGAGATAAATGCAAATTAAAAACAACAACTATACATACATACATACACATGCAGCAGTGCTTACCTTCAACATATATCGTTGCTACATCAATTATATTACCATCAGCACCATCTTTGCATGTTACAGTAGTATTAGAGTCTCCCAACATGGCATTGAGGATGTTTATATTTGATGGATTAACTAGATTGGAAGTAACTTCAGTTTCGATTCTTGGTTGAGCATTGGCCAAAGTAAGGGCTCCACTGGCTGTTGTTTGACCTATCAGCTCAACCACCCAGTCTAAGGCTTGAACACTTGGAGTGGCATTGCATACAAATGTCATATTCTGTCCCGTGGTGGGATCAACTGTCTTGCCTGGGGTCCTTCTATGGATATTATCCAAATGCATTAAAACCTTTCTTCATTGGTGTGAAGAATGAGTATGAGGAATCTGCCTAGGCTATCTTCATGGGGTTGGGTGTCACCATTACAACCCAGGGTTAAGCACTTGGGTGCACACTTGGCTCTACTGAATTTGTGGAGGAACTATATAGTGTCCAGCAAAGTAGAAGAGTGGATGGGTGAGCTGTATAAGCTTGCCACTGTTGTTTTAAGCAAACCTCAAGCTGCCTACACAGCTTTTGTACATGGAGCAAAAACCAAATGGAACTACGTTAAAGTTTGTAGAACAATCCCAAACTGCAGCCATTTACTATAGCCTCTAGAAGATACCATTCACCAAAATTTTACCCCTGCTGAAACAGGAAGACCACCCTGTTCTGAGCTAGAGAGGAATCTTCTTGCTGTACTTGTTAAACTGAACTACAAAGCCTCTAGGGAAATCACTGTCCCTTTGTTTCAGTCCATCAAAAATCAAGAAGTTTCCTTCATGATCCCTCTGCCCCTCATCCATGCACTGATGATCAAATAGTAAGAAAAAAAGACACAAACAGAAAGACATAAATTAATGTGGAGCAAATATATGCAACCAACCACAACCACTCACACGAAGATTGACGGATTGCGCTTGCGACTTCTTTAACCCGTGGGGCCTCGACGTGGTGGATTATATGCAATATTAGAAGCAATAATGAATATTGTCTTTAAATGAAATGGGGTGTTGAAATTTAGAAAATTAATTTCAACACCCCTGTGAAATAGCATTCCCTGCTTGGATGGCTACTGTGAGTCTTTGTATCAGGAAAGCAAAGGACTGAGGCTCTCCTGTGGCCATCTTCACACGGTGGCCAATGTCCTTTAAGAAGGCCATGGAATCTACTCCAATCGAGCCCGATGTTTCCAGGGCAACGGGTTGGAAAGAATAGCCGTGGCTGAGGTGCACATACTTCTCCTCTTTTCTTCCTCAGCATAGGCAGCAGCTGCACCAGCCTCCGTAGCATATCTCCACCTATGGGATCTATGCAGGTGACATCCCACACTAGAAACCTCCCCTCTAACCATGGAGTCATGGTGATGCAATCAGGGCGATTACCGTCAGCATGATGAAGTCTCATTGGTTCCAAGCAAGAAGGTACCCTAGCAGCTGCCAAAGAGTGCGAAATGATGCTGTTCAGTGCATTGTGATGGAACATGCGACCATGGCTGGCTTTGTAGGACAATCCATGGTGGCCAAACAAATCTACCTCCTTACCACACAGCTCATAATTGTGAGGTTGTTGTGAGGTTGGATATAATTATTATCATTAACATAATATAACAACTTGACTAAGACTTATTTTTTCGTATAACACTGAATCCTGTTCTATAATAAATTGTTTTGTTTTTAGACTATAATATATGGGGGACACCTGTTCCCAAAGAGTACAATCTCTTCTAGGACCATATGTCCTAGGCTGGCACACGGTCCTAGTACATTGTGTCCGGGGAACATCTTATCCTAGGAACGGGTGTCCATGCAGGGGGACAAGTATTAGGGGGACACGTGACCCTGTGACAACGTCAGTAGTCTATAATATAAAATGGAGGCGAGGTTAGCGGCCTGGACCAGTCCAGACCCTGACCAGCAACGATCGAAGCCTCATATAAGAAAGGTGAGGTGAATTTCAATCAGGAAGCTGAAAGCGCAGGCCGATGCGGAAAGGATGGGTCTGTGTACGAAGCAAAAATGCTACAAGTGTATCAGATCATGTTGTTTCTTGGTCTGTGGGTCCTTCTTGATACTGCTGGCGATAACAGTGGCAAGTGATTCGGGAAAAAGAACTATAAGACTATTCCGCGAAGGAATTGATTGCAGTGATGCTGAAAGTTTGGCTTACCTGAGAGAAGTGGTACGTGCAGTTTGGTACAAGTTGTACTTATACTTTTATTGCATTGTCCTGCTTTAATATTAGGGAATATGTCACTGCCTATTATTCACTATGGCTTTTCATATTAATATATTTAGCTTACTTCCCAGTTGTTTATTTAGACACTTATACTTCAATGGGACAGTGCCTTTTCTAAAGAAATCACATCGAGGATAATAAGGGGTATTATGGGACAGTGGATATTATGAGACACATTCACCGAACCTGATAGTATGCAGTAGTTGTAGGTTCGGTGAATGTCTCTCATAATATCTGCCGTCCCATAACCCCCCGATTAGTCTAAGTGAAAACTTTCTAATCCGGCTAATTCTCAATGGAACTTCAAAAATTGTTGAATTATGAGGTTGTCAGACTACAGAGTAACTATTAGCATACTTTAGTATTATGGTGATTGTATCCTATAAGATGATCAGATTGGTACATGTCAGATTATATAGAGGTTACATTACATTTGGCTGGAGTGTGGCTTGAGCATCTGTGGTCGGAGTATCAGAGATGACAGGCAGTGGAGCACCTCTGATTCAGACCCGTGAATTGCAGACACCTCTCTAACATGGACACATGCCACCTAAACCCACTAATTGACTACACTTTTCCAAACTCCATCTTCAACCCCCGAAATGAGGACTACAAAATATAATATTTCATCTCAAATCTAACTAAAGACATCTGTTGAGAAGTAGTTCCTACACACTTCCTGTAGTACTGTGAAACTTCTACACTGAACCATTTGTAATCTAGAACCTTCTCTATGATTGATGTATTTTCAAGTTCTGGTCATTATACAATAGACCTGTCATGCGGTATTTGGCCCCCTGCCATATTGGTTCCGCCGGGCCTAAAATGGCAGATAACGTGGGTGCCAAAAATGGTTCCACCCTGCTGAAAATGGCCCCCCTTGGAATTAGCAGAAAATGCATGAGCAATTGCCATGAACAAAATGATCGAAACAGGAAGAAATTGAACAAACTCGAAAGCTATTTGGAGTGATAATGTCTGAAGCTAAGGACGAAGATCGAACTGAAGAAGTCAAAGTGATTCAGTACGTAGGTGCTTGCTCTCGAGGCACTGCTTGCCGCTATCCAGCAGAGGGAAGCTCCAAGAACTCACTAGAGAGCATAAAAGATCTTCATCGACGATGGTTGATTATGTATCAAAAGTAGAGCAATTCGTCAATCCAGTGTACAACAATTGGATTCTTGCTGTGTGCTAGTCTGACATAGCCAGACTCGTCCAGAAAATGGCAGCACATACATACGTAGCAAGAATCTGTGCTTGTTTAACTTCTACACTGAAAGATTGAACAATCCTCATGTCCATACAGGAAGATGAAACTGATGGCATTTACCATGTGTAAAGTGTACTGCATGGATTCATATTACCTACATTACCACAATTTACTGCTTTGGAGAATATTTACCGTATAGCTAGAAATGTTAGCGGACAAAAAATTTTTGTGGATGGTCTTCCAATCGCAAAAATTATAATTTGCGAAATTTGCCGGTACATTTCGCTTTTATTATTCTACACCCAGCTCTCAGACCCTTTCCGCCAATGCCATTTTTCGTTGCATGAGACTCTCACACTTGTTCGGTGGTTTGCTGCTTTGCCACAGTGTTGTTCATTCAGTTCATTCGCTTCAAGCCTATTGTTCAGTTCCGTATTCGTTCGATTCATTTCCTGCTAAACCTCTTGCAAGCTGTTCGTACGTTGAGTTGTATGTCGACTCTTTTCAAGTATTTCAAACTATAGAGTGGCCCTGCCGTGGAGGACTCGAAAGTACATTACATGACACAAGTTTCTTATGCTAATCTGACTGTGGCCGTGTTCGTCCTTCAGTAACACAAAAATGCCCACTCTTGGCTGCCAACAATGAGGTAAACAGCAATGGCAGGAACAAGGCGTCAATGGACTCACTTCCCCCGTCCCCTGTCTTTCATAGTTGTGTTGTATCAGAAATACTAATTTACTATCTATGGCTGTACAGTTGTGAGCCGAGGAAACAGCAGTCAGGAGAGTGAACATGGTGTCGATCAGTAACAGGCCTAGGGCTGCCGCCGAGGCAAGTAAAAAAAAGGCATGCACGTACAAACAAATTTTAATCAGTTCTAAGCTTTTACTGCTGCAGTATTCCTGTGCTAAATCCCTGCCCCATGCACTGTTTCACACATTATGTACACACAACCACACAAAGCCCACAGTGGGCAGCAGCCACCATGCAGTGAAGGCCTATCGTGAAGCAATGGGCTGTTTATCAATCGTCTTTATGCCTCTACCAGTGTCTCAGGCTCGCCCCTATGATGATAATCATCTGCCTAGTATCATATGTAATCATGTTTCCTTTTTGCCAATTCTCAATCACACATCTTTGCGCTTTCAGTGCTATATGCATGCTTAGAAGTTGTCATTTATTATATCGATGGTTCAGGAATTATATAATAATCATCCTTGTAAGAGTTAGTGTGTGCGTGTACGTTACATGATGTGATCATTTGTATGTCATTTCCTGTAGTGCTCCAATTATTCAAAAGGGTTGGTCCCAGGTTCATTCTGCAAAAGCATGTGTTCTGAAATGGTTCAATACAGCAAGTGTTTGGGACATGGAGTGTCACCGCATGTTCTTCTAGTGAAGTACAAAGGCAAGGACGTAGTACTGAAAACCAAAGAAACATACAAAAATTATTTTGTTAGACATAGAATGCCTGAGGTAGAATACCTACAGGATAAGCATGGGCCTCTCCTTAGATTTGACCAATTTGCTACCATGATCAATAGCACCATCAAAGAGGTTATCTTTGGATGGGGAGAAGTACAATGTCATGCAAGCAAGGATGTCATTGATGAATTCTTACTGGAATGTGATGCAAACTCTGATGCTCTGATATCTTACCATGAAGCTGCTTCCTGCATGAGGATATTGGCTTCAAAAGAATATGTTTCTTATGTATTACTGAGAGGCATTCCAGGGGTTCCTGAAGTATATGGAACTTGTGGGAACATTTTTGCTGTACAAAGTACTCCAGCAGATGACTTACGGGACCATGTTGCCTTGGATCCCAGAACATGGAAGAAACGGGCTATGATTGCCATCTCTATGCTTGACATGGTGGAAACATTTGAGCACACACCTTATGGCACTGTCTACCTCTGTGACGTGCAGGAGGGCAATTTTGGAGTTGACAGTTCCCACAAAGTCTATGCTATTGACATGGATATTTCCTACTTTGAGGAACAATTTTTATCAAGGTTAGAAGGCCAAAAGAATACAAAGTGTACTTCTGATCATGCCTGTGACTTTAGTGATTGTTGGTCCAAATGCAATCTTTCAACAAACTTGTGCAAACCCCAACTCCAATCAAGTAACCTCCAAGTAAGTAGCAATGTGTTATTTTGCTGATTTGTCCACACATACAGCACTAATGCGTGTCACGTGAGCATTGTTAGAATATTGTTTGAATTTAAAATCATTACGGTGGCATTAGTTCTGTATGTAGAACCAAGATACAATATTGTGTGTTCTGAGGAAAACTATACCACGTTTCATTTTCCTCTGATTTTTCAGGTCATATGCAATAGAATTTTCCAATCATACAGTATTGTGGATCCAGGACTCTTGTTCAACCCTCCAGAGAGAATAGCAGACCATTTGGCTGAGCTGTTGGAGACATGTGGGCATCCTCGGCACCTCATTCGCTACTTCAATGATACACTAGTGCGTTCTCCACCCAATGTCTTGAACAGCCTGAGACGCTTACTGCGTGAATCGATTGAAGACACTTGACTGTGTTTCACTCAAATGAAAGTCTATTTTCATATTATATGATTTAAATTTCATATTTGTCTATTTATTGTCTATGGATGATGTAGCTTTTACTCAGCAATGTTTTTTATTTCTATTTTCTCCAATTTATATTATATTAAACTTGCAGTAATATTATTCATGCTTTGCAATTGTAATGCAGCACATGCAGCTGCTGCAAAATTTGAAAGCATGTTTGTACATGCATACATATATTCAATCATCTTGTGCATATATATGCATATATAATATATTGAAATGCATGACGTATACGTATGTGCACATGGTGACATATTCCTTGGTACCGTAGCTTAAGCTTAATGATTCGTATTTTTATGGCAATTATAAGCTGTAATGACCTCTACAGTACAGATTTGCTACTTGTAGGGCATATAGGTGATATTGTTCCAGTGATTTTTATTGGATACACTGGACCCAAGGGGTGGTTTTGAAGCTCAAGTGTTTCTTATGTTTATAAAATAAAACGGAATGTAAGGATAACTGCTAATTTCACTAGAAAAACACTGATTCAGAAACAAGATAGAGATGTTTGCTGTACAGGGCCGCTCTAGCTGTTCACAGTATGTGTTCCTTGTTCCTCAGCTAACCAAGATGTTCATTTTCTCACACTAGTGATACTAATTTTCACAGAGTGTCTGTAATTTAAGGAGTATCCTACACAGTCAAACCTCGTTAGTGAGTACACCTGGGGACCCTTCAAATTGCTACTCACTATCAGTAGTACTTGCTAACCATATAGATTAGTATTATGGGTTATAAGCTGGGGTATCATATCCTTGTACTTCCTAACCAGGTAGTACTCATCAGGGTTTTAGCTAAAGCAGGGTAGCAGGGTGGTACCACCCTGCTTTCATTTTCCCCACCCTGCTTTCATTTTCCCCACCCTGCTTTCATTCTCCCCACCCTGCATTCTCTCCACCCTGCTTTTATTCTCTCCACCCTGCTTTAATTCTTGTGTGAGATCATGGGGATTATGAGTATAGGGGCAGAAATCCATCACTTTTGTGCATGGATTAGTTAATTTTGCTTTACATTGACTTAGATGAAAAAAATTGTGACAAGAATTCACTGTACTGCAATTACTGACTTATGCTATACCCCCCACCCCCCTGCTATAGAAAAATTCTGGCTAGAACACTGCTCATTAACAGTGTTCTTACTAACGAGGTTCTACTGTACTTTGCAATTTGTACTGCACATTGTAGATGTCCTAAACAGCAATAGCATTGTTCTGCTGCTAGATAATTCAGTGGAACATTGTATCCATTGCCATCATTGTGAAATGTGTCTTATAACTGTCTTCCTTACAGCGTGGTCCCTTTCTTCAGTGAAGTTGTTACCATACTCGCAGTAATACGTCTGAGACTGTAATAAAGGCTGTTACAGTAGCATGCATACTGCATTATCTCATGTTCAGTATTTTACGTGTAATGAAACAAATTTTGTACACCCATGTGCATGTACATACTATGAACATGCACTTTTGTATAGAATTTTATACTGCAGGTATCATGTTTCATAAAACATTGTTCTTCTTGCATGTTGTTGTGAATTCATGTTGCAGAATGATTGCATGGGATTGCTTCCATAATGTGTATGTGTGTAGTTCTCCTGATCCAGAGCTATAGAGATTGGTCTACTACAGTATACGTATATATATATATATATATATATATATATATATATATATATACAACTTGTGCTTTCCCCCAGACGCTTTGCAACGTATCCCATATGCGGGGTGTATAATCCTTACATGGGATAAAGAGGCTAGCATTGAATAGTGCTTGCATGTTTGACATGCAGGCATGATGCATGCACACCCACTGAATCTGCACATGCACACTCATCTATAGCTATAGCATAGACACTTTATACTATGTAACAGTATAGAGTGTCTATGGCTATAGCTTGCAATTGTCAATAATATAGCTTTATAGGTCTCAATCTCAGGGTTCTGCCCAGGTAATCTTCTAAGGTGGTATAATCAAGTCAATTCACAGCTAACATATGCATGTTTGAAGACCTACTTCTAAGTGTACCTTTCAACTAAATACATCATGATCATGCAATATTATGAGGCTTTTTCAAGGTACTCAGGATAAACATGTGGCTAATGAAGTGTTTCAATCATGAAAAACAGATTTGGAGAAAGGATTTTATCACTGTGATTTCAAATCCTCTGGTATTGAATTGGCCATGAATTTTGCTGGTTGGACCCGGTCGACGTACTGCCTGCAACGAGTGTAGGCAAAACCCTGCAATTATTATTATCATAATTATAATATGTCTTTGATCATCAATCATGCATACATGCAAGGATCCTTATAACCAAGAGCACCACCAAGAAATCTTCTACCCTCAGTTGCACCATGGTACCCTGGAATGTACTGGCTGCTTCTGTATACATGCAAGCCTTCTTTGACAATCAACCACGTACGTCTTCATGTACAGAATTAACCATGGTCTGGCCACAAGTTGGTGAGATGATCCCATGCATGCATACAATCCCTTAAAAGTGAAGAGGCAGATCATCGAGGTATTGTCCGCATACTATACCTTTTGAACTTGCATGAGTCTCTCTAAGCCGGGCCATATGAGAGGGGCTATCCCAACAGTGTACAGTACATGGCCATTATACAAGCATATCGATCTCATTGTATGGTACCTTGTTAAAAATTATAGTTTCACCTCCATGTATATATTGGGGTATCTGATCTGTATGTGTTGATGTGTATCACTGCAGGCTAGAGCTAGGACACAGCTTGCAAATGTGTTATATATAGCTGTTTGCCTGTTAAGGCTGTTAAAAGTATTGGTGGCGTCAACTATACAACTGCTTCATTAAGGGAGTTCAAAATGTCATTCATACATAAATGGCTGCCTCACAACCTGCATGATTTGTGCCCAGTGCAGGCTGCAATGGTCCAGCAGAATTTCTAATACCGTATACTGGGAAAGTTTCGCGGAGTAAAACTTTCGCGCATCCCTAGATTTCGCGAAAAAAACTTTCATGAATTGCTGTATGCAGTATAGAACAGAGCTAGCATGCTATATAGAACAGAGCTAGCATTCGCAAATTAAATTAAAAGTTTCACAAAAGCTGTTGACTTTGCGAAATTTGCCAAACTTCATCCCATCGAAACTTTCCCGGTATATGGTATCTCCTTTCAGTACTGACATAGTTAACTGCTCGGGCAATGATTCTCGTCAATGTTTCACCGATGCCAATAGGTCTTACCCCCAGACATTCGTTCAGCCCATGCAATTAATTGACATGTGACTAAAGCACTAAGCCACGTTGGGATTCACAAATATTGTACACATTCGATCGTTTGGTAACTGAAGCAACAGCATATATATATATACTAATATGTATTAATATTTGGGGTTATAACACTTGCATTGCATATATAGCTGCATGCTTGCACTAGCTTTTGAAGCATGCGTGCATGTATAATGTACCATATGCAGTGCATGCGCATGTTCACTTCAGTGTGTATGTATATGTGCACGTGTGTATATATAAACATATTATGCCTACATGTGTTTGTGGGTGTGTTTATGCATATATGCATGCTTATATTATATTCAAGCGGTTGTGTTGACCATAATATTAATTACAATGTATTGAAGCACATTGACATTACTGTAAATCACATTATATATACTTGTTTGCTTCCATTGCTACTGTTCAAGCACCTCAAAATCCATGCAGTCAAGGTTTCTACTGAGGCAGAGGAGCCTCTCAAGCCTTCTACAACCTTCTCCAGATCCAGCCTATAACTATATTTCTTCTCTATCCAGAAAGGATATACATGGGGATATTATAGTGACCAGATCTGAGACTTCCATACTTGAGTGATAGTATCTGTAGACATATATACAGTAAGAGTTCTGTATTTGGGCCACACACAGCTCTGCATGAGTATGTGCAATGCCAACAATAATGGTGAACCTCTGCATGCATGTGCATGTACAGTAACTTCCTCATCATCAACACATGGTGCACCTACAGATCAGTTTAATTTGTACAGACATGCATGGCTGATTCGAAGCATACTATAGTAGTTATATCGACCTGCATGGTTACTTGATTGACTACAAAATAATATTATTATTATTATGCATCCAATTATCAATAATTATCAATCCCGCCACACTCTGTACTAGTTTTTAGGCATCTTATGGTCAAAAGGTCAGCATGCATGTCTTTTCTATCGTATACTGCTACAAGATCAAGACAAAACACAATCAGCAGATGTATCCCTTGTGCTATATAGACTCTTGCAGTGTTTATTGTAGACAGATCAATGCATGCAGCCTTTCTGTTGATGCTGAATTACACTAGGATAGCTCTAGACAATCTGCTGAGAGTTACTATATAATTGAATGGTCTTCAAGCATGCAAGTCTTCCCATGGTTGCTGCCAAAAAGGCAAAGAATGCTTGGTGCAGTGTGCAGGCTACTGTTTCTTATACATTTGTTCATTATCACTCCATGCACATTTCACTCCTCGACGAGTCAGTGATGATGTGGTATACACAATCTATTAAATTTGCCTCCGATAAGAGATCTCTGCAAGATTAATTGATTATATATCCACTGACAGAACACTTGCATGGTATCAACCATTACTGCAGATATACAGTACATACCTAAAACTCAGAAGTGCATGCTATAATAACTTATATTCTGTCGAGTGATTGAAAGCTGCATGTGTGTAAATTTGATGCATATACGATATTCAGAGTGATCCAAGATCGAAGTACATTGTGCACGACCATGCAAGGGCTCAAGAAACCTACTATCCCTGTTCGTGCGTGCGTGCAGGAGTGTGCATGAGTGTACGTGACAATTGCATGGTGGTATTACTTTAATTTGTATGTTCCCCATATTGATTGAATCAATAGCTACCTTAAATTTAACTGACTAAACCACATGTAAAAGTCGTAGAAATTCATCAACATGCTAGATCGATTTGGATATATTATCTTTATTTGGCCATGGACAGATAATGCATGTCACAATTTTTCATCGACAATCATTCAATTGTACAATGTTTCGCCCACTTGGGCTTCTTCAGGTACACAACTACTCTATATAAAACTAATAATTATTTAACTGAATGAAAAATGTTCATTAGTTAAATTAGTTTTAATTTAGTTGTGTGTACCTGAAGAAGCCCAAGTGGGTGAAATATTGTACAATTGAATGATTGTTGATGAAAATTGTGACATGTATTATCCACATATGCTAAAGTCCATTGAGAAATGCAGTGCATGCAAGTGGTTTTTGGATTGTGGCTGCATGCATGCATCACCTGTACACCACTTTAATCCCAAAAATTCTTGTGGCAGAATTACGAGTTTTGACATACTGCATGGCTTTGAAATTCGAATTCTATTGTACTGATAGTATAGTACTCTGTTGTGTATACGTAGTGATGTAGTCATGCATGTATCATGTACACAATCATTAACTATAGACAGGCACAATGCTAATGCTAATCTTTGGACTGTGTGGCAGTTGCCAGCTAGGTTGATTGATGAGCAAAGTAATGATGGCATTGACAGTGTGTTCTAGTGTTTGTGTAGCCAGCAACGGCAAAGTTGATAGCTGAGTATCCTGCGCAAGTATTGCATTGCACACAATGGCTATAGGTAACGTTTTGCATTGTAGTAATAAAAATATATTATTATGAATCCATGAATACACCATGAATACATTGATTGGTCTTATTTAAACGGGACACCCACTTAGCCCAATGGCTACTTTTCAGGTACGTGGGCCAGTAATTGGTTACAAACAAACTAACTAACATACGACATAATTGTTATTGTTACTGTCAAATGCTAAAACATGCAATGTTAATCTTGTTTGGTGGCTGTTGTGGGCCTTCCTCTCTCTTCTTGTCTAGCTTGGTGGTGGCACCATGCACTCACATAAAATTATAATGACACAATAATCTTACTCACATGAAATGAAAGTTTAAAAAAATAAAAGATGTGGTCAATGTATAAGTAGTGTTCATTTTTTTGCCTCATTGATTAATTTTATTTGCTACCTTTAGATCCCTCTGAGAAAGACAGCTGACAGCGCTACATAAAGAGTAACAGGAAAGACAAAATAAATAAGAGCAGTACTGCCATGGTAAATGCAATACAGGATACGTATATCATGAATTGATATGTACAATTGATGATACAACAAACATACCACTAGAACTTTGAGGGGACCACATAAATCCTCACCACATTCTCATGATTTGGCTGAGTCCATGGCTCTTCAAACACCTTGAACTTCTTTGGCATGACCTGATCGTCAAGACCTATTACATTGAAGAATAGGTTTATGTGATAGTGTAAGAAACAGTTCTCGTACATACAGTACAGATGTACATGGGTAGATGGAGGGAAGGAGAGCAATTACAGAAAAAGAATTGACTTTGGTCCTGCTTTGAAAATCTAAGTCTAAAATTTGACTTTTAGTCCTTTGCAAGGTGATATCTAAGGTTGCAGGTTGGGAAAACTAACCACAGCATACAACAGTGAGGGACTGGCCTAAATGGAGTGGTGATGGAGAAAGACAGACTGTATGTTCTAACATGTGTGTGTGTGTTTGCACCCTTTTAGAACATATGTATGTACATGTACGTATATACACATCATGATTATATTCAAAACCTAATTGACTAGATTTTACTATTTACACAGTTCTGGCAAGGTTATGAAAAATATATTAGCATAAGGTTTCAGATGAAACTCTGAAAAATACACACAAAATTTGGACTTTTGGAGTTCTCTCAATCATCATGCCTTTTAGCTGCAAGCATTAACACGGAATGCACAATACCATTTATGTACATGTACACATTTCAGCTTATGTGCAGTAAGAGAACAACAAGCCAAAACATTTCATCTTCACAATATGAGACTACCACAAATTTCCATAGTTCTGAATAGTATCATGGAAAAATATTAAAGGGGTGGGTGGGGGGTGGAGGTTACACAGTTTAGGAAGAGGCTAAAATAGAAACCAAGTTAGCCCACATAAGGCTGCATGGAGCCCAAAACAGTAACGGGAGTGTGGGGTATGCGCTACATACCTCAGTGCATACCTACATATATATACATACGTACGTACATCAGGTTTTAACAAGTAAAAACACCAACCTCTTAAACAGAGAAAAGATATGAAATCCTTTGTGTGTGGCTTCTGACAGGGAATATTGTCTGAAGACCCAGTGGAGGACTGAGGGGATACTGATTGAGAGACTATCCTTGTTGGAGTTGATGTCGATGAACTAGTGATCATAAGCACACAATGCATACACACAAAGAGAAAAGAACTAAAGTGAAACAAGATGACAATGAATGAAAAAAAATTGTTTGCATGTGCATACATACGTACGTACATATATGTACATACATGACAACTAGATTACGAAGCCTCACATGTGTTGTGTTAAATTGTTTCAGTACATTTGTAGGCAGACAGTATGCATGTATAGTCAATTCCTTCGTGTAATGATCGTGATGTACGTAAGTGGAAATAAATTAATACAGTAGCAAACATTATGCATGGTACATCTTAAACACACACACACACACACACACACACACACACACACACACACACACACACACACACATACACAGACTTTCTTCATAATGAACAAAATAACATATGAGCAAGAACATACATGTACATATGTATGTATGTCGGAAGTGCAGTTGCACTACACATATGTACGTATGTACATGAGTCATGTACAACACTTGCTATGACAAAAAATATACATTTTTAATAACATTGGTTAACATATACGTACGTACATACATATGTATGTATGTACGTAAATATGTATGTATACAGACGAAACCAATTTTCTGAATACGTAAGTGTATACTCACACGTACGAATATACACTAACCGGCTTTCCACATTATGGGCAAACTTCCTTTGTACCAAGCAAGGAGAACTATGCAAGCAAAAACATACAGTATCATTCTCTGCAAATACAAATGTAGAGAAAGGCCACATACGTATGTAGCATATGTAGGTACGTACATACGTATGTGCGTATGTACATACACACATTGCTATTCTATCCAATAGTCAGAAAAATTCAGTAATACAGAAAAATACACCGATACAACTATCACAAAGGAGGTTAAATAGATGTACATACAAAATATATACATATGTATGCACAGTACGTACGTATGAAAGCATGTACGTACGTATGTACGTACATATGCATGTACAACAAAGACAATTTCCCTGCTTCAATTATGAAAGTATCCCAAATGAAAATAACTGTACATACTGTACCTTGTTGTAGAAGTACCACTTCCTGCACAATTACTCATCTGTTTCTTCTTCTTAATTGGCTCAAAATCACTGTCACTGTCACTCCTGCTATCCTCATTGGATACACTGTCAGGAAGAGGAAAAGTCATCACATCTTCCTCTTCCACAGTAGACTCATTGGAGAGCATGGATGTCAGCTCATGCTTCAAAAGATGCACATCAGAATATGCATGTTTTCTCCGCCTCTTTGTATCAAGTTCAATGACAGGTTCTGTACCATCAGTTGATATAGAATCTTCCAAGCTGTCACACTCTTCCTTTCCTATCACTGAGAGACAAAGTCTAACATGAATCTCTTTCTTGACATTCTTTTTAACATTAATTCTCTTGGAATATTCCTTATTCGTCTTTCTCAGATTACCATCTTGTGTTGCTGGCCTACCAATACCCTTCCCTGTCTTCCCCTTGTTTTGCAACAAACTTGTCTCGATGTCATTCTTCTCAGAGCTTGGACAGCACACAGCTGGCTATAGTGACAAAGCAGAGAGAAAGGACAATGGGATGATTATTCATTATACTTCTGGAATTGGATAACTATAGTTGAATCCTGAAATCCCACGAGGATTTGTTCTTTATAATAGAAGAATCTTCTATTCTACTGAAGAAAGTTCTTAAAAAAAGGAGTGCAAGTTAATGCATGTACTACAGAGTGTTTAATTATTTATAGAAGAATTATGCCATAATTTGCAATGATGAACATATTGAAGCTCAAATTTTAGTTTCTTGTACATACGTATGTATTTCTTGACTACCCTGTGCACTTCCATGTCTTTAAGAACAAAAAGCCCACTTCAAACCTCATTCAAAAGTTGCTGGCAGCAGTGATGAGTTCTTAATAACAGGAGCTTGTACGGATGTTGTAACAGAGGAAAATGTATGTACACAATCTTGGACTTGTTCTTTTTAAGGAGTCCAACAGGGTACTCTATAAGTAGAGTACACTGCATTATTTTTAGACTCTATATACATACATAAGTATGTATGTATGTACATACGTATTTACGTATGTATTCCAGCTAAACAACAACAGCAAAAGTAAGGTACTTCTACGTACATAAGTCCTGGTTGACATACATAAGTATTGAATGGGCCCAATGACTGACACCTGCAGGCACTTCCCCGCATCAGTAAACAGTATACATATGTAATTATTTACGTACGTACATACCTGCTCTTTCCTAAAGCTTGAATGTCCACTCTTTCTCTTCCTCCCCTTCCTCTTCCTGGCTGCTAGTGTTTGCAATACCTCATAGTCCACTAGGTCAAAGGCCAAGCCAGACTAAAGAAAAGGAATATCAGTGTAGGCTGGTAAAATCATTGGTGGCATTGGTTTGAATCATACACCCTGACACAAGGTAGGAATGGTTGTTGCACAAGGGGGTAGATGGACATAGGGCTACATATATAGAAATATGTACAAGTGTGTTTGGGCCACGTGGTTACAGGGTTTAATAGAGTTTAGGTGAGCAGCATGCAGCAGTGTGCAAATTCCTCCGTACATCTCACTGAGTATAACCTAAGTACATAGCCTTGCAATACGTACCGGGTACATACATATACATACCTATGAGATGAAGGACTATGCAAGAAATATTCATATACGTATATACATATAACATATTTTATAGCTAAGACTAATTCTCCGTTATTGGTTCCTCATGCATACTATACTAGCTACTACTGTATACTAGCTAGATTTCCTTTGAATCTATAATACTAAGTTGTGTCCAAGTTTATCTGCTTCACCCAATACCTGTCTTATCTGACACATTTCATGAGAAAACTTATGGCCAAATGAAAGACATACCACAATACTTGGCGTAGTATTTCTACTTATAATGGTGCAATTTAACACCGAATAATAAGCCTAACCAGACCATTCTTCCACAAGTGACAACAGTCTGTCCTTCAAGGGGAAATACATCATGTACTTCAAGAATACACATGGACTGGATCCTCAACCCAAAATATAGCTGTTGATGCATGCCTGATTATTGTAATAGATGACAATATTACTGGTCTTCTCCCAAGCAATGGAAGGTTACTCACAGAGATGGCGACATTTGCTCTCTCTTCTATCAGTCGGTCCGAAGATATACAAGGCGGACTAGTCTTTAGGGATTCCCTCATGGCACAGAGAATTGCAGCTTCTTCGTCAGGATGAATTCCAATCAGTGTATCCTGGAGGGCACAAACATGTTAAAATTAGAATAGACCAGAGGAAGTCCACGCAAGGTCCGTTCGGCCATAGTAGTACAGAATATCAATGGTTTATGATCAACTAGTAAGACTAGTACTTTTCACACTTCCAACTCTGGCCATTGGTCACCAGTGTACAATAAGTATCTACAATTCCTTTTTACGCTATTACAAACATGGTTGAGGGAAACTCAACACGAGCCAAACTTACATTTCGACGACCGATTCTCCTCAGACGCGCCATTATTCGTCGAATTATATATTGCGCAATACGTGTGTCTGCAGTGGAACCTGCAGCTGTGTAATAATGCGGACACTTTGGGACCACTGAAAAGTGTCCTGATCATAGAGGTGTCCTGCTGATTTTTCAGAGTTGCCACAATATGTCATCAACACAGAGTACAGGTATTAAAGGAAAACATGCATTTCACCAGGGACAAATCATACGAGGATATTGAAGTCATTATATAACTGACTGAACCTCTTGAAAGGTAGGAACGAACACTTACATGCCTCTTTGCAACTGGTATAAGTTTGCAGTGTCCACAATACACAGGTAATGATGCATGGGAATAACCAATTGGGACCAGAAGTGTCTGTCCTGATTTCAGAAAACAGAGGTGTCCTTATTTTGCAGGTATCTAATGTACACAAGTCAATGGAGGGGAATTTGGGACCATACCCTAATGTCCTGTTTGTACAGGTGTCCTGATTTTCAAGCGTACTGAATAACAGGTTCCACTGTAAATTCGAGGATAGATAATTTTCCCAACTTCCTTGAAAATTTCTGTTGTAAGAATGTACCCTAAATAAACAGCCACATTTGCATGTATGACCATAGTTTTTTGTATGTTATTACTTCTCTTTGCAATTGGTTGAGTATTATGAATGCATCCTTGTGCCATAAGTTGTGATGAAACTGCTATATAATGCATAATATAATATGCGTGCTACACTAACTTCCATGCACAATAGTGTGCATACCAGGCAGACTAGGACCGGAGAACATGTTATTCTTTTTGCCCTCTTCAATATAGTAAATGATGATTTCCTGCATGCATGTAGTCGCAATGTTGAGATGCCAGTAGGCATGGGCCAATTATTCACCAAGTACCACCTTTATTTTATTCAATTATTCGTCCAAACTCGACCTATTATTCTCAAATGCACACCCCATTATTCAGCTCCAATGCTTAGATGCTGTTCTGTGTACTGTAACTTTGTTTCAGAAGTTTCCCATTCGTAAAGACTCATTTTTATAACAACTTAGACAGAAGACTCCACAGAATTTATACTCACTATAGCATGAATGATGTGGTCTTACGCATTCTTAAGGAGATACTTCCTACTGTGAAATGAGACAGCCATTTAAAGGGGTAAGGAACACATTCCATTTTGAGATGATTGGCCATTCTGTGTTACAAATTTTAGAATGTTCCCTATTATTTGCAAATTATTCCTGATTCACAGAGGTGCCTATTCTTCATGAAAGTATGTGTGCATATAGTTGGCTCATGCCTAGATGCCAGTCAACAACACTATACTGTATAATAATATGCACTATCGAAGTATGGGCTCATAGTCTCACTAATGTACTTTTTTGTAACTGTATTATTATAACTGTTAAAGTCACTAGCATTACCACCACAGATGCCTGGTTATTTTTTGGGGGAGGGGGGACCCTTGGGATGCCCCCCAAGTGGAAAGGTTCCCCTGCAAAATAAAATTATGCAGCCTTCATGTTTGGGAATAATCACTGTCATGAATTAATCATGAATCCATTAATATTATATATAGAGTATAATTTGCCAAAAATGCTTATAATATCATCATTAAAAGCTTGCATCAATCAATCTTGAGTCCATTGGTATGTTAATTTTGCAATCACATTGAATGCATGCGTCAAAATTTATGTATCAAATTGTAAGAGTTCTACATGTAAATTGAACATGGTCCAGCTTTGCTCCAAGTATAGCATGGCATAAACATTATTGCAAGGATTTAGTTGTGTACTTATGTATGTTTGCATATGTGCAATGTTTCTTTTAGAAGGAGTGGGGTACAGGGGGTATGTCCCCACCCGCAACCCCCTTAAAATTTTTCCTATAACACACACACAGCAACAGACTGATATCTGTGTACTGTATTCAGAAACTGATTGAGTGCATGGCCTAAAGCTGCCGTTATCACCTTATTGAGGTGGTGTCATACCAGTACTTACTGGCTATAGCAACACTATATGTATCTCTAGATATACTACAAAATCAGTAACTGCATGTAACAGTATTGGCAGAAATCAGCAAAACTGTCTTAATGTTATCAGGCACACATTAGTATTGCATGCTATCCAAATAACAATAACTTTCACATAAGTAATATTTTAGCACAGTAGTAGTAAAGTACTGTATGCCCTTCAATAACACTATCACAGGTATAGGCAAGTTAGACAGCTGGTAAGCTAGGAAGAGATGTCCTATCAGTATCTGTCATGTCTTTGAGGTGACCTTGACCTGGACCTGCACAAAATAAATGGGAGATTTCTAAACTTCCACAGGCAATACTCAAGCATAACAGGGCCGTAGGAACGCTCACACAAGTGAGGGAACTGGAAAGTTCTACATACGTAGAGCCTATGCACAGCAAAGCATGCTATACACACGTATATTTGGCCACTACTCGCTAAAAGTGAAGGGGTCAGGAACCCTTGCGCCCCCTGGTTCTTATGCCTATGCATAATGCAAATTATGCATGTCCAATAAATATACGTACATGTATACCAACACAAGTACGCACATACCATACCAAAGTATACAAGTGCAATAGACGTACATGCACACCAACCTTCGTTTCCTGCTTCCGCTACTACGACGCCCATACAGGAAACGCCTGAAAAAGCCAAACAGTGTTTTGCTTATTGAAAAGACACAAAAAGCATACATCGACTTACTTCAAATCTTTGGATATTGGTTTCAGATGCATGAAATTGCAAAATCCTCCTCGAGTACATTCACTTAATAGATATTCAGATAAAGAGGAGAAAAGTACAATATAAGGTCAGACCAAAACAAAAATAACATGCGAGGCTAAAGCTAGGCTAAAGCTTAGCAAGGCTAAAACACATTTCAAGAATCAATATTCATAGCAGAAAGTGACAAAGTACATACGTAGGACTAGACAGGCACAATCTGCCCAGTTCTGTTCAGAAATCAAGTGCAACGACTTGGTTGTGTGAACTGTTTGATGCTTGCATTAAATCTCTTCTGAACTTTATTTACGTACTTTAACTTGGTATTTATTCACTTCATGCTGGAATATCATAAATTTCGTGTTAATCATGATTATAGAGATGTGTTGTATCGATCATTTCATGGAACACTGACATAGTAGCACATTCCTTTGCTATACACAGGATCGTACAAAAAGCCTAATACAATAGAATCCTCCAAAAACACTTGGAACAAGGGTAAGTTGCACAACGGGCATTGGGCTAAGTGGGCAAAGAACATGACAGGCATAGGGCTAGACGAGCACAGGGCTATACACACGAGACTAGATGAATATAGGGCTAGACAGAGATTAGTTGGACTGAGTGCACACTGTGCAAATTGCACATATGTATGTATATGCTACAGGATGTAGGAACTTGCACAGTGTGCACTCAGTCCAATTAAACTCTTACTACTGCTAATCTTATCTCCCTCTTCTATTTCTACAAAGTTTAGTTATGGTATTACATTTCACTTAACAGCAACCAAATCAGGCTGAATTAGGCCTTATGGGGCCCAAAACAGAAGCCAAATTTAGCCTTTATATGACCTATTTTAGGGGGGGGGGGGGGGGGGGGGGAGGGGACGATTTTGGCATGGCAGACAGTACTGTGTATGCTTGCTTGTTCTTTTGCTGACCAATTATGGTTATGGTCACTATTACTGTAATGTCAGTCTTGGACTGAAGAAACTGCATTTAACAATAGTACTCACCCCATTTCGTACTGCCTACAGCAAGCCTCTCTGAAGTCTGTCACTGGAGACAGTTCAGAATGAATAGGTTGACCTGCAAGTGTTCAGAGAAAAAAAACTTAGCCTACAGACCACTACGCATTCATCCTCTTCTATTCTGTATTCCTAAAACCTACTGACACAGATATTTTGGTACAGGCTATACACAGATTAATTATACAAGTACATACCTGCCTACACTGCTAAAGGTGCTCTAAAAAGTGTCTTCAAGTAACTCGATGTGGGTGCACATACATACATGGTGGTGGCAGGGTTAATTATGTGTAGCAGAGCACAATACACACTTGAACTCAGCTCTTCTACAACAAATCTGTTGTTGGACTGGTATGTTAAGTCCATTTTAAAGCATGTGTGTGATTTTCTGCACAGTAGTTGAAGTACATACATGATACCAGATATATGTATGTATGTATATACTGCGACTACAAGATACAAGACTTTGTGATAATAATATTATGTATTGTGAAAATGCATTACCAAAATTAATGCATCACACATGTACGTACGTATGCTACTTACCAATCATAGAATACACTGTATGTCAATTGTAGTCTTAAAAAGACTTGTAATATATATCAACTGTCTACATAAAGAATCAAAACTATCCAATCTTAAAACATACTGTTTTGTACTCCATTTGAGGTACCGGAAAGGCAGGAAGTAGACCCTTTTGCAATGATACAACCAACCAAATTCTTACATCTAACTTTGTGGCATGTAAATCAGAAAGAGAAATGCTAAGAATTAGGCAATGTGTAGATATTCCATCTACTGCATATGTAAATTCAGGAACTTGTAATAGACAAACAAAATCTGAGAATAAGGCAAATGTACTGATTATGATTAAGCATAATTTCCGATTGAAGAAAAACACAAACTAAACTGGTGACACTAACCTTTATACCATCTGTTATTCAAGTCCATAACAGCCTTTTCAGCATGTTCTTCTCCATTAAACTAGTAGAAGTAAGACACATTGAGACATCAATGTCTTTACAACCCAAGATCAACTGCACCAACATACGTACAAACACTATGCCAAAGTCATGTATGACTGGTAGTCGTGAGTACAACAGACCACTACACCTCTTTTTTATAAATATACCACTTACCAAAGATGCCAGCATATTTAGGGGGGGGGGGGGTAGTGGTCATATATATGTATATGGTGGGGTAATGGTCATATTTGGGGGGGGGGGGGGGGGGGGGTCTGTGTTATGCGAGGCTATGCAACAGGCACAAGTGAATACACTCGGACTTGAATGAATACATTTATGTGTTCATCATATATACATACTATGCAAGCACTGATTATCCCTCACCATACCTTGATGTAAACATTGCCAATTAAATGATCTCCAAGATTATCACAGACGTTCATCTCTTCAATTTCTCCATACTAGAGTGCACACAGGCCTTTAAACTCAAGTGGAATGAAGATGTGGCATTGCACCGTACCTTATCTTCCAATTCGATGAAAACATCCTCAAAGAATTCATCAAAATGAGCTTGCTCTTCCTGATCAGTTAGAACCTCTGCAATATTCAAGGATGAATATTACAGTACTGAGCACTACATAAGTACACATCAATGGTGAATAAACTTACTTCTACCATCTGGGTTACGAGCTGGATTATTTGGATTTTGATACATATTCTGAAGCAGAATTGTCTGTAGACAAAACAGTGTACAATGAACATACAATGAATATACCAACTTGAACGTGTGAGACCAAATGGCTTACCTGGCTAAACGTTGGCTTGTTGTGGAGCCGTGAACAACGATCTCCGTGACGGCAGGCTCCAATCTTGAAATAAAAAGAGCAATTTACCCTGCAAAACGTATAATTGTAAATGAGAAGACGTCAAAAGAAGTTATTGATGTGAATCTCCAAAATCAGTACAATGCCAGCAGCAAGTTGCCTAGCGTTGACAACCCTTGTATGTGGAGGAAAGGGTCGCCTATTCCAGACTTTTACTAGACATGAAACGTGATAGTTTGTCAAAAATACTTAAAATCCCGGGGAAACAAGTCTCACTTGTCCTTTTCTGTTCCGAAAATTGAAGCGAGGTATTCCGCCATATTGACCAAAGGGATTTTCCCCGAAGCGTGTTGCCGACGTAAGTGATCCCTAGTCACGCGTCGCCAGCCCCTTTCCCTTAACGCCCCGCCTCTCGCAGGGGTGTTAAAGGGGCTGGCGACGCGAGACTAAGTGATCCCCATCTCAAAATTTATAACACTCGATCTCGACACTTTTATTCTTTATAATTACGGCAGTCTTATATGGAGCCGCCAAAACTGCCCGGAAAAAATGATTCTGGAGCTGTGGATTCGGATTCAAGAATTAAACTTGATGAAAAATTTTGGAAGAACTTTAGACACAGATTTGGAGGTACAGTAAACCGCGCAGTTAACTGAATGTTGTATGCAGTTGAGCATTACTAAGTTTTAAGCAGGTCTGCATCTAACTATAGGTTCTCATGTAGTTAATGACATATATATCTGAGTGTACAGTATGACACGTATGTATATGTTCAATTCAACAGTAATTATAGTGCACCATGCCCTCGACCATGCCTGAAGAATGGGCACCAGGCACAGTGTGCATGTGGTCCCATGTACAGATATTACACATGTACGTACATGATACATAGTACATCATCATGAGTGCAGCTCAGAATTTCGCATACTACGTATGAGTATAGGACAGTATCTAATATGTAGTACATTATATGCACGTACGTATGTACATATGTATATAATATAAAAATATAATGAATATTTGACTGAACAACTTACGTACATGTAGAGAGTGCTTTTAAATTAATGCAATTTGTGAATCTCAGTTTTTTTGCTAACTGATTGTAGGTTGTACCTTGGTTAGGTTTGGGTTCTAGGACCGTTAGTGAACATGGAGTTACCCAGTAACCTTCTGACGTGTAATTTTGATGAGACAGCAATATGTTAATATAGAGTTGACCGTTTATGGTACTATTTGTGAAAAATGTTCAATTCATTTATAGTAGATTTTTATTTATATCATGCAAATTTAGACGGGCCATATGAACTCAAGGAGATTTGTAGATTTTTGCTTAGCATTGCATGCAGGCAGTCTTATAGTCTGATGTTTCACTGAATTTGAGTGTTCCTATTGCATTTTGCATAAAAGTTTGACACAGAAACATTATACCAGTAGTAGAATATGTAGCTTGCACTTATTTGTCTGTGTATTCAATAATTATATTTCTGAATGAGTGCACCTTGGAATGGAGCAATTATGTGCGTATTTTAAATGTTGGTGATACGCATATACACATTTCTGATGTGCCTAGTGAGTTATGCTTTGACCTGACCTAACTTGTACAATATTGGCTGCATGTAAGCACTATGTTATGTTTCTTCGTTTAAGTTTAATATCTTCCACTTTGTATACTTCTGCAGAGATCGAAGCTGAAATATCACATTTGAGTAGCAATGATGATAGCCTAAGGGCACATTTAGACACACTTAAGAGGTCTTGCCAAGCACTGCAGCAGGAAGTCACTGATGCTACTCTGTATTTGCCGAAGTATAGTTTGAAAAGGGCACAGGAAGTGAGTGCGCTGGTCCAGAATATTCACTATAATATTATACCCATTTTTCCTTGTTATGTATAATGTGTTTGTTCAGCAATTGTCTCAACTACGAACTTTGCTATCTACAAGGGAGGATGAATTGGCTCCAAAGAAAAAGTTTTCATTCTCCTCTCGGAAGAAAGAGGCTAATGTGGATGGTGTAGTAGCACCAACACCTGCTGTAAAATCTAGCTTCAAACCCCTCTCATCAGTTGATGGAAAATCTACCGTTGGATTTTGTAATGTGACAAATGAAACATTGAAACTTACTGATGATACTATCAGGCATTGTGATGTTGAATTAAGTGATCTTAATGACTGCATCGTGCACATTCAAGGATCGCCACCAAGTGTTCATATCAGTCATTTATCCAATACAAAGTATGCAGCATGTTGATGTTTATGCATATGCAGTATATGTATTTTGATGTGTTCATAAATTCATAATGCTTAATGTTTATACATTTTAGAGTACTTTTAGGTCCTTGTCAGTTCTCTGTCTTCATTGATGATTGCCGAGACTGTCACTTTTCCATTGCCTGCCAACAGGTTTGTGTTGTGTGCATGACAGAATGTACTTTCTAGTTCTACTGTTTTCTGCTTATCATGTGTGAATTCAGTATGTAGTTTTGTGGCTACTATTATGCTCCTACATACGTAATTGATTTTTATGAATTATACTTATACGTATGATTATAGCATGCATGTAAATGGGATGTACAAGCATGCTGTGTGTGTGTGTGTGTGTGTGTGTGTGTGTGTGTGTGTGTGTGTGTGTGTTTGTGCGCGTGTATGTGTACATGCGTATTGTGCTTTGACCTTAGCCTCACATTCCTGCCCTATTTCGCCACACTTTGTGTGGCATGGGGGCTGGCACGTGAGACTACTTTGACCTCTGGTGTACATATGTATTTTTTTCAATTTGTGCATGTCATTATGTTGCACATTGAAACGAGCTAGCAAACAATTTTACACCCAGTATGTACATATAATGTATGTACGTATGTACAGCTGAGTTCTCCCCAGAAAACAAAGTAGAATGATACAAAGCCTAAACTAGAATATTGACTGATTGATTGATTGATCTTATTTAGACAGAATATTGCAAATCTTCTGTGACTGTCTAGTTTTGCTACAATGTACTGTACTGACATGCACAAAGGGAAAAAATACATAAATATGTACACAAGAGGTCAAAGTAGTCTTGCGTGCCAGCCCCCATGTGGCACTAAGTACCAATATTTAAGAGAACCAGCAGTAGGAATCAAAAGTCTTATTAATAATAACACCACATACATGACTTGTAATACACAAACTGTCCAACCTGGACACCACCCTAAATAGGGACACATACAGTGTACCAGGTTACAGGATGTGGCATGTCAATGTATACCGTAGGATGGGTTTTAATCGCTAGATTGAAATAAATGCTGATTGCTAGCTAATTGCAAAAACACATTATAACCAACTATAGCCCGGCCTATATGAAGTTATGTAAGGAAACACAATTATTAAAAATGTGCATTCCCTTAAATGCAATTGTTGCAATACGCAATTAAATTAAACCCATCCTACGGTATATACCAGCTGCCAACATCTCATACATAATGGGCTATAGCCATGGGTACTAGGCTACAACAGGCTCATATTAACTTCCTTCCAATGTGCTTCAGTTGAAATGATGTTATATAGTGGCCTTCATTATGGCAAATTTCAGGTCTTGAAAATGTCTACTGAACGTTTTACCTAATATTTGATAATTTAATCTTAAATAGAGACATCATCATCATCAGATCTCTCATGGTGATTATATCGATGTACGTATCTCCTAAATCTTTTTCTTTTTCTTATCCATATGCATGGTGAAAAGAATAGTGGGGTGCTGTGCCACGCTAAAGGATACAGTATGTACATGACATTGTGCATTACATTTTGTGCATGTTTGTCATTTTACCTATCTATATGTATATTTGTACCTGTATATTTGGATAGATTTTTTTTTGATTTTTGTGTGATTATGGTATAGAATCGACAAGTTGTGAAGTGTATTTTTTCATGCATTTTGTGATATTAGTGCAAAGTTGCATTTCTTAGAGTCGTATTTACTTAATTTATTATATTCTGTATCAGATATATACATAAATATGCTAGTGCCACCTAAATTGCATACTTGACAATTGCATATACATATGGGATCAAATTTAAAAGTATATACATTGCAGGACATGAAATATGCCAATCTTATGGTTACATAGTGTGTGCTGAAGACTCTGTAACTAACTGTGTAAGATTTTAAGTATGTATGTATTGTTGTTTTGTAGCTGAGAATACACAAAAGTATTCACTGTGTATTCAGCATCCATGTGACAAGTGCAGCTATTATTGAAGACTGCTCTGGAGTTGCCTTTGCCCCCTACAACTACAAGTATGAGCACTTACAGGATCATTTCCAGGTACTAGCAGTGGGAATGGGTAATTGTGTGCTCCATAGATGGTGCTTTGCTTCTTTCTGAAATCTCTTTTCTTGCATGCAACACTGCAGCAGTGACAAATGGTTAATATGTCTTAATGCACCTAACTGCTTACTATATGGCAGATTATTTAGTATGCCAAAATGGATAATAGGCCAGAATTTTGTGAAACCAATTGCAGTTCTGCTGTTTACTCTGTTCTCATGTTGCAAGAATGTACATACATTTTTTTTATTCATTACATCATAGATGTCTTTTTTCATTATTTATCCATTTGTTTTTTTGTATCTTGTTTCCTGGGTACCTATGATAGTAGCCATTGGCTAAAGACTCTCATAAATAAATAATATACTTAATCTAGTTACCTAACTTATGGTACTTGCATATGTACACTATTATGGAGTATGGTAGCATTCTGTGTGCAGGATTGACTCTGAAAGACCATACCTGCTGTACATTAGCACTAGTTTTTTTTTTTTTTTTCCAAAGCTAACAACACATGTATGTCAACAGAGAATTCAAAAGTTATTAGATACGTATACACTACGTATTTGGAAAATGTCTTTGGTTGCTTCCCTTTTATGTATACAGTACATATATATAGCCAGATGGCATTGAGGAGCAATGACTTAGGTAATTGATGGATATTTGTGTATATAGATGACAGGTATGAGGTGGAGATGTTTTTCTTTGAATCATTAGATTGTTTCTCTGCATTTTTTCCGATTCTTTTTGGACACTTTGTGTAAAGCCTACATCTATATACCTAGTTCCTTCAAGCCACAGTTTATTATTCCTGAACCATGCTGCATATTTTCCATTATTTTCTTTTCTTGCTCCGGATCTAAGCGATCTCAATTAGATTCTACAACTAACAATTGGGACAAGGTGGAAGATTTCAATTGGCTTAGTAAAAATCCATCTCCAAATTGGTCTATCCTTCCTGTTGCAGAAAGGTCTATTGAGGAATACTGACATCTAGCTTTTATTACGGTGTTATTTGTGTATGTATGCGTGTGATTTATGTATTATCATGACATGTCTGTATACGTACTTATTGTGAAGCTTAAGTGTGCTAATCTTGCATTATCGTGCACATAGCGTTGCTTCCACGTAGGGATTGGGGATTGATATTGGTATATCACATGCAATTATCATTATAATTGCACAGTACTCAAATCCCAGCTGAAAAATATAAAGCATGTACATACAGTGCAAGTGTAATAACCCCAAGTATTAGTACATATTAGTACCTATGTATGTGATGATGTTGTCTCAGTTACCAAACAATCGAATGTGTACAACATTTGTGGATCCCAACAGGCTTAGTGCTTTAGTCACATGTCAATTAATTGGGCTGAACAAGTATCAGGGGGTAAGACTCATTGGCATTGGTAAAACATTGATGCAATCATTGCCCGAGCAGTTATGTCAGTACTGGAGAAAGATATTAGAAATTCTGCTAGACCATTGCAGCCTGCGCTGGGCACAAAGCAGGTTGTGAGGCAGCCATCCATGTATGAATGACATCTTGACCTCCCCTACCAATGAAGCAGTTGCATGGTTGACGCCACCAATACTTTTAACTGCCTAAACATGCAGGCAAACAGCTATAAGAAACATTTCCAAGCTGTGTCCTAGCTCTACCCTGCAGTGATACTCATCAACACATACAGATCAGATACCCCGATATATACATAGGAGGTGAAACTATATATTATATAATTTTAACAATTAAGGTACCACACAAGATCCGCTTGTGATGGCCATGTACACTGTTGGGATAGCCCCTCTCATATAGCCCGGCTTAGAGAGACTCAAGTTCGTCAGGTATAGTGTATGCAGACAATACCTCAACGATCTGCCTCTTCACTTTTAAGGGATTGCATGCATGGTGGGATCATCTCACCAACTTGTGGCCAGACCATGGTTAATTCTGTACATGAAGACGTGGTTGATTGTCAAAGAAGGCTTGTATACAGAAGCAGCCAGCACATTCCAGGGTACTGTGGTGCAACTGCATGAGGGTAGAAGATTTCTTGGTGGTGCTCTTGGTTATACGGATCCTTGCATGTACGCATGACTGATGATCAAAGACAATAATAATATTATGATAATATAATCGAGATTGCAGGGTTCTGACTACACTGGTTGGAGACTGGTGGTTGCATGGGTCCAACCATGCATGCAGCAAAATTCATGGCCAATTCAAGACCAGAGGATTTGAAATCACAGCTAGTGATAAGATCCTTTCTCCAAATCTGTTTTTCGTGATTGAAACACTTCATTAGCCACATGTTTAGTCCGAGTACCTTGAAAAAATTAAAGCCTTCGAACATTGATCATGATGTATTTAGTTGGAAGGTACATATAGAAGTACGTGGATCTTCAAACATGTGTTAGCTGTGAATTGCAATTGACCTAAGCTTGATTATGTATACCACCTTGGAAGACTACCCAGGCTGAACCCTGTGATTGAGATCTACGTAAAGCTAATATTGACAATTGCAAGCTGTACGTAGCCATAGACAATCTATATATATAATGTTACATAGTATAAAGTGTCTATGCGATATAGATCAGTGTGCATGTGCAGAGTGTGTCATGCATGCATACATCATGCCTGCATGTGGAACATGCAGGCAATATTCAATGCTAGCCTCTTTATCCCATACAAATATATATACACCCTGCATATGGGATATGTTGCCAAGCTTTTGGGAAAGTTGTATATACATACGTACGTGTAGTAGACCAATCTCTATAGCACTGGATCTGGAGAGCTACATACATACACATTATGGAAGCAATCCCATGCAATCATACTGTAACAAGAATTTACAAAAACATGCAAGCCGAACTATTTTTGATGAAACATGAACAAATCATACCTGAAGAATAAAACTATGTACAATAGTTCATGTACATAGTATGTACATGCACATGCATGGGTGTATAATATTGTCTGTTTCAATTTGACATTACACGTAAAATACTGAACATGAGATAATGCAGTATGCATGCTACAGCCTCCATTACAGTCTCAGACGTATTACTGTGAGTATGGTAACAACTTCACTGAAGAAAGGGACCACACTGTAAGGGAGACAGTTAAGACACATTTCACAATGATGGCAATGGATACAATGTTCCACTGAATTATCCAGCAGCAGAACAATACTATTGCTGTTTAGGACATCTACAATGTGCAGTACAAATTACAAAATACACTAATGTATCACATAAGGATACTACAGACATTCCATGAATATTAGTATCACTAGTGTGAGAAAATGAACATCTTGGTTAGCTGAGGAACAAGGAACACATATACTGTGAACAGCTAGAGCAGCCCTGTACAGCAAACATCCCTATCTTGTTTCTGAATCAGTGTTTTTCTAGTGAAATCAGCAGTTATCCTTACATTCCGTTTTATTTTATAAACATAAGAAACACTTGAGCTTCAAAACCACCCCTTGCGTCCAGTGTATCCAATAAAAATCACTGGAACAATATCACCTATATGCCCTACAAGTAGCAAATCTGTACTGTAGAGGTCATTACAGCTTTTAATTGCCTTTAAAATATGAATCATTAAGCTAAACGAGCTAAAATTAAGGCTCATATGTGGTGCAACGGTTTTCATTGTATGGTCAGGCTATCCCATACAACAAATAACTTTAAAAATACACAATATACTGTATTCTCTCTAAAATTGTCATCCCTATTACTGTAGATGCAATTTTTTTCACGGGTTTAAAGATCTGTATGTTGAAGTACATTTGCAATCTACTCATTTGTGTTGTAAAACTTCTACATACATAATAGCAACAAATGACTCCTAATTTTTGCGATCACAACCTAACTCACAAAAATACCATCCTCGCAAAAAACTGCATCTATGGTATAGTGCTTCAAAACTCCACTTTTGGCATTGAAGTAGAACACAATAGCTGACTGTAACAAAATTTGAAATTTTCTGATGTAAATGATAGAGAACATAACATTAGAAAACACTTTTGAATCATTGAAACACTTTTGAATGTTTGCTTTCAGCGATGGTATGGCAGTTTGACTGGCATTGGTTACTGTGATAAGGTGAGGATGCCAAAAGTCTGTAGAGAATACCACGAGGAAGAATGACGTCCAGCTGAAGAAGCTACACATCTTTCTTCCTTGTGTTAAGAAGTCAAAATCTTATGAGAAGAAATACACCATTATGACCAAACAATATTAGAATGACACACACAAAGTTACAATGGCAGGACATTCCTCGCAGCTTGAGTGTAAGCAAATCTAAACAAAAAGCCTGACAAACACAGAATGATATTTAAAGTTTCAGAGATAATACAGTACTTCACATTACAATGCAAATTGTAATGATATTGCTACAAATCATGTATCACTTTGGAATAAGATCATTCCCAGGTATTCCATACTACATACAGTACACGGCTATTATGCACACTTAATAAATCATACCTTCCAAAGGCAAAAATATACCAGAAAGTATCGCACTGCCACATTAATGTCCAGTAGAGACATAAGCACACTGATGCTGATACATGAAGGAAAGTAGCTTGATTGCCAGTTAAGAAAGCAATGCAAAATATCAAACATCAACTTTGTCCTGCTGATATCTTGTGACCGTAATATTATGGTATACATGCATACATACAAATACACCGACACACACACATAATACTGTATATTATCATGCCATTATGTTCCGTGATCTGGTGAAAAGATGTGTTAGTTGCGTTTCACCATGCTAAAACATGTAGGTAATGATTAGGATACAGAGTAAACCAGGCAGGTCCACAAACATAGACAATCCAGAGAGATGACCAAAGAGCTCACAGGTCAACAAAAACAAAGAAAATGTAAAGCCAACGATTAACCTACACATAAGAAGGGATAAAATACAATGATTAGTTACATGTAATACACAAACATGAATACATACATTTGTGAGCAGTTTGCTTAAATAAAATCCAAAAAGAGTGTCTCAAAATTAATATGCCAGAAACTAGTGCAGAGTAACATAAACAGTGAATTTATGAGAAGTGATCATGATGATTAACAGAAAGAAGGTATGGTTATGAGCTGCATGGGAGGTCCCCAGTAGCAAGTATGGTTGGACCACAGACATTCTATATATTATACTACATAAAAAAGCATATCCAGAAATATTGGTGACATCTTTAATTTGGCGGTTTGGCAATCAGGATCAAAATCGCTAAATTTCTACCACCAAATTTACATAGACCTACTTACTATGCTTTGCCCTTGCTGTGCAACTGCCGAATTTAATTTTCACCAATATTAAATTACAGCCCAATCTTGTGCAAATCTCCAAATTTAATGATTGCCAATATATCCGGATATACGGTTTTACTTTTGAACATCATAACAACAATGATAAAAAGTGTATGATTATTAATATTGTATCTACATTAGATTAGGCTTTGCATAGAATGTCTGGCTGGATAACATAACTGCCACCACCACCACCAACAAACATTGAAGACTTCTCCTACATCATCATAGAATTCTTCTCCCCATCTTTTTTGTGACATACAACAGTAAAATACCCAAGGTAACCACATGCATAGACACTCGAGCTCACTCTGTGTTCTTCTGAGATGACAGTGATTCTTCATTAACATTGCTCGATGTACAGTTATTGATAATGGTATCCTGTAAAGACAGTTGCATGTGTCAATATTACAACTCCTCGCCTTCTCTTACACATGCATTTGTGTGCACATACATCTGTGATGTGGTGTAATGATCTAGAGCACAGACAATCCTACCACAGTTGTAAACTCACAAAGTTTCACCACACCTATTAAGGTTATTATTAAATTCTAGCATCCATAATTGTTACTCTATAATTATCACTTGTACTCATGATCAGAAACCAATGCAGTACTACTATACTATTACGATGTGCTACATACTGGTCCATTGACATTCCTACATCCAGTGCTACAATATACCTACCTTGGACCAAAACAAAACGATAATGATAACAAGATGTGCTATCAAAGACAGAAAGCGAGCGGGAATGATCAGCCGCGAATGCATTTGCAAATGCTAGCGCTCACAGCACAATAGCACATAGTCTTGTGGGCCAGACTCAAACGATCTCCTGGAAGATAGGGTCTGGCAACGCGAGACTAGGCAGGCTACGAACATGGCTGATCGCAACATGGCGGTAGTCTCGCGTCGCACAGACCCTATTCTCGCCTCCATTTTTTTTATTATGACGTCACACGGCCGACCGTGTGACGTCATAATAAAAAAAATGGAGGCGAGAATAGGGTCTGTGCGACGCGAGACTAACATGGCGGGTCTCGCAGTATCTATGATGGCAGTCGCCCCTTTTCTTCTGTTGCAGCTGATGTTATGGATGCCGGCAGAAGCATCTAGTGAAAGTTTAGAGTCATACGATGACGCACAACACTTTCATATACTTTGGAAAAGTAGTGAGAAGATGGAGAATGTGAGTTTGTGCGTGGGTTTGCGTGTTCTTATATTCGCCAAAAAATTGGGTTTTGAATGGCATGTATATTTAACCATAATCTGAATCGATGTACGTGTACTAGAACAACATATTATGTGACCTATACAAGTGTGAAAAGTATTGGCTATTACAGTAACACTAGTGCTGCCATAGATCTTCTAACAAATGAGATTTTCATACCTAGACCATAGACTCTATACCATCCTTAGTCCCGCGTAGCCAGACCCATGCTCGCCTCCATTTTTCAAATGTGACGTCACCGTCTCTCCCGTTTCTGTTTTTCTCTCGCCTTTCCAGTGACATCAGTCACGACGAGCATGGGTCTGGCTACGTGGGACTATAGCATCCTAGATATATCTATGATACCATGTAACTGTAGTATAGAGAGTCCATGCCTAGGCCAAGATAAACTTGAGTGAGATTTGTCTCCATCATGAATGAGATTGACCTCCTGGGAGTGAGGCATACCACTGTAAATACATGTTTATGACAAGCAGTCTCAAGTCATGCATGATAATAGTCTAGCTTGCCAGACCCTTTTGCCACCAATCCATTTTCATGAAGGTAGGGTTGCCCCTTAGTGAGAAGGGATTGGCAGCGGAAGGGTCTGGTATGCAAGACTGGCATGATTCTATGCATCAAGGTTATTGTATTCATCATCCTCTATTTATCAACAAATGAGGTAGTGAGATACAAAAAAGAAGCCTCAGACACAGGGTGAAATGCAAATAAATTTAAAGGATGGATGGATATTACTAATGGATATGGTGTGGTAGTTGAGGTGTGTAGAGCAAACAAAGTGCTACGTATATGCAAGGGCAAAGACCAAAAAATGAAGTGGAATACTGAAGACAAATGTAATCAGAAGTGACAATGGGCTGGATGCTACGATAATACGAATGTTACACATGTACTCTACAAATTATTGTTAATATTGCACAAATACGTATGTCTGTATTGGATGGAACATGCTAGTCAATGAAGCATGTTAGTCACTAAGGAATATTCGCTTTTGTACCAGGACATGTGACATTGGATCTAATGGGACAAAGGCCAATAATCTTGTATTTACGTATACAATATAATGTTAGGGTAGTAGTATTGGCAAGTGACATGCTCAGAATTTACTAATGTTCAAATTTTATGGTGAAGAAATGACTGGGTAAATGATTTCTGCTGTTAGATTTCATGAAATGCTCATTACAAAGCAAGCAATACAGTGAGAAGTTTTGTTTATATTTGTAATTTTGTACATGGTATGGTGGCCATGTTTTTCCGTGTCAATCCTACATATAGAGTAATACTGTACTCCATGATGGGCAAGCTATAGAATGTGGTAGAACAAGAACTAAAGAAACTATTGTTGTAGAAATTCTTTGACATTCCAGATCAATTTGGAAATGTATTGTCTTTAATCAGATAGTACATGTCTCTGTCAGCAATCATTTCAATTGTACAATGTTTTGCCCACTTGGACTTCTTCATGGTATATACACAAACTATAACTGATTGAACGCTGTAAATGAGTATGTACGTACGTAAGTGTATGGAATATTAACTGATAAGGTCAAGAAACATGTACGTATGATACCTATCTGATCAAGGGATCCCACAAGTGACACAGAGTTATCTATGTATCAAGGTTGCAGTTCTCCTTCATCCTGATGTACAGGATGTCTTTGATCCTCCTCTGCTCCATATTATTGATTCTGGCACTCTCCCAATCTACCAGGTATTCTATACTGTGTGTCTGTTGTCTGCTTAGTTCTATGCATAGCATTGGCATTCTTCCTATCCTTTTTCTTCATCACACGGATGTTCCTTCAATCTCACTATGAATGGTCTATAAGTTTCCCGAATTTTGACTGGTCACAGTTACCACAGGGGATCTGATAACCAATTCTCTTGTCTACATACCTGTGTCTGCTTTTTGAAACGAGTGAGTACTGTATGTAAAGTTGTCATATGTATGTCTGAACACAGCTCTCACTCCTTTGCATATGCAAATTTTGGCCAGTCTCTTCAACATTCCCCTAAAGAAAGGCACGTAGTGTACAGAGTGGTGTTCTTATTCTGTCATCTCTATCATTTTCTCTCTTCTTGGTGTTGTGTGTCATTGATACTCTTCACAATCACCCTTCAATTGCTTTTCCGGGATGACCATTCTTGAGAAATACGTATGTACTGCTTGTACGTAGGTGTTTGCTCCCTCATTGGTCATATGGTTCCTGGTTATGCTAAGCTTCGCTGTGACCACTCTCGCTGTACGTGGTGGAAGTGTTGCTATCTACTGTGCTGATCATCTGTCCTACTCTGTCCTGTCTTCTGGTACTTCTGCTCCCAGTGTTGGGTTATTGTGGCTCTCCATTACTTCCCAAGTCTACATAAGTCCATAAATTCTCCTTTTGCCCTTGGTTCTTCCTATCGGCCTCCCAACTTGCCCTCCCATGATCTTTGTAACAACATTAAATTGATGATGACCCCCAGAAGTTTGTCACTGCTTCTGATGATTTCAGCATTGACATGGCCGGCACAAACAAACCTCATTCAAAACTTCATGACTTTCTGACCTCTCACTCCCTCCTACAAGTCATTAGTCTTCCTATCCATTTTTCTGTCACCACTAACTCTGTTTGGACCTCTTCATTGCTTCTTTTGACTTGCCCATTTCCAAGTCTTCTGTTCTTGACTCTTCCATCTCTGACCATCTACATACCAGTTCTACTTGACATTGACTACAGTGTCCCCAAGCCTCCTCCATCCTTCGTCACTCATCAATCCTTTAAAAACTTTTCAGAAGCCAGCTTTGAAGAGGATCTCTCAATGGTACCTTCGTCTGTCATTGACATTGACATGTTTTACTGCCCTAGTGACTAAGTTAGTGCATTTAATATCCTGTTCACAGAAGTACTGGACTTGCACGCTCCGATGAAGGTCTTTCATCTAAAGAAGAACACTGCTCCATGGATTACTAAATCTACCAGGATGAAATGGATAACCACAATTCAGGCTATACTGGAAAAATCAATTGGCAGTGTCATTGGAGGCATTCAAGGCGCCATGAAATTGCGTCACGTCACTTCAATGCAAGGCTGAAGAAGAATACTTTTTACTTTCATGATAGAATGTATGTGATGGTCATTGTAAAGTAGATCACTCTACAGTCCTCCTTGACTAAAATGTCCAGGAATGGTAGTTAATCCTGCTCTCTTCCTCCATTGTGACCTAGATGCTGGGTCTCAAAGAATTTGGGTTCAGGTCAAACACACTCAATTTGTCTCTGTTCCCACTTCAGATCATGAAGGTGTCAACCGCATAGTGTAGCCACTTGTAGGGTCATCTCAAGAAGTCGAAGTAACTGCGTTATGTGGATGGCACCATAGATACTCTATACCCCTGAGGTATGGAGTATCTACGTTTGATGCCACCTTTATGATCTGGAGTGGGAACGCAGATGGAGCACCCTTGGTTAGGTGATCACTGCCCTGTTAGACTGCAGAGCTGGTATAGTAGTTAACAAATGTACCCCAGTCTGGTAGTTCATTACATCTTCGTATATAATATTATTATGTCCATATATGACATCATCAAGTGATATATTGCTCTTATTATTGTAAGTCTCCTGATTACAGTCATCTTCTCTGTGTAGTGCATATTTATGTAGGTACGTACGTACGTACATAAATGTGTACATACGTACGTACGTACGTACATAAATGATGTTCTTAGTTTCTTTATTGCACTTTGTAGGCCAAGGAAGGATTACATGAGATCTCTGACATGATGTTAAGTGTATCTGGTGACAAGTATAAGTGTAGAAGTGGTCAACTTCGCGGTAGTCTTAGAGGGGAATCTGGAGGTTCTACACAACAAGTAAGGAGAGGCTTAATGTAATGTTTTGTGCATTTTGGGACTCTTTGTAGAATTTGCTTTCACAGACTAATGAGAACCCCGAATCTCTTCTAAAACCTTTGGCTAATCTTTGTGCAAGACATGTAGATGTTTATTGGGAATATGAATTCTGTTACAATAGATATGTTCGGCAGTTTCATGAAGGCAAAGAAGATGATAAGGTATGTGCTGTACACAGTAGTGGTAGAAGTGGCTTCTGACCTATGCTAGTTCAAATGGCTGGCCCAGCATTATATTGTTAGGACATTTTGACTTTTTATCGTCAGCCAACCGTCCATCATAGATATTGCACTTACGTACATATGTACATAATATTATAATACATTATAATTGACACTGAACCATGAGATTGATGCAACAAATTGGTGCTTGACTGTAATAGTTAATATCGGAGATCCTGCTCTCAGTTTCAATTTTTCTGTGGATTTTATATTCAACAAAGTACTGTTCAGCCAAATGGCTGACGCAGCACAATTGTGGTGGCATTTGTATTTCGGATAAGCAGTTTATCACTTAAACCACTTCTGTAGAGGATAGAATACCAGTGCACTTTGACTTTCTGTGAGATTTCTGCTAGTAGTTGTACGAAGGTACGTACGTATACTTCTATGGAGTGATTTGCTAATTCGTTGTGCCTTCTTTGTAATATGTTATGCCATTCTTTGTGAACAATATATGTACGTACTCTTGATGTCGTTGAGAAGTACACTCTTGGCCTTGGATGCCATAAGCCAAAGATTTACGTAGATTTGAATAATTCATTCATCCTATTTTTGTTTCCTACTATGTTCATGTACTCAGTACATCCTCACTTGCGTATCTGATCCTTCATTGTCTGGATGTCATTTTGTGATTTTGCAACTAAAAATGGTGTCATTTGTTCGTCAGTAGTGGAAAAAGTATGGGAAAGGGAGCAGAGAGATTCATGGATTTAGCAGTGTATAGTCAAAATTTTGCAAGAACTAGGAGGCTATTACGTACAATGTACTGTACCTTCAGTTTCAGGCAGCAGGACAATGGTATAGATTGAAATGTGACTCCATAGTTACTATTATTATTGTCGTCTTGTACAATCGATTTGACGGATGTTTTACATATTCCTTTGACAGAAGTTTCATTTCATTTAATTAATACCGTATAGTTGAAAACTTTGGTGAGGCTTTTAATTTGGTACTTTGGCGGATTTGTGGAGAACACCAAATCTAAATGTTGTCAATTTTGTAATGATTGCAGAACCTATGTTTTCTACACTTACGTACGTATTTCCCGCATTCTACTCTCAGCCGCCATGTTTTTAACGTATGAATGGTGGCAGAGCAATGGGAAGAAACCCCTCAGAAATCATTGAGAATAACAATAGTTTATAGCATTTACGTACGTTTAATTCATCAGATTTAATTTTTCACCAATACCATCTGGAAATGAATTCGCCAAATATAATGCTCACAGAAGCACTTTAGTTTACGTATGTATGTTTGAAGTAATTTGAAGCAAAATCTATAGGCCAAAGGTTAACTTTTCTGAAGATGCCTCTTTAGACAGGAGCCTGTGGCTTGAATGCTTGCATCAGGCACCAAGAAAGACAAGTACATACATGTTTCATCCACCATTTGCATGTGAGACATGTCCAGAGTCCCACTGTTGTGTTGGTAGGCTGGCATTTGCATGTGTGTAAGGCTTCGATCGTGGGATATGTGCATGACAATTTATGACGTATGATTTCATTGTAGTAAGGATGATTGCACTGTGTGGTATTTGTTCTACTTTCTGTGCATGTACCAAGAATTAGTGTCATATGCATGTAGTTGTGAAAGGAAGCTTGGAAGATCAAATTCATGATTGATAGTATCGAGAACTGCAGTACTTAGTTACGGTAGTTACGGTAGGAGGCAGAAGTTTGTTCATGTTTGGTTTCAAAAAGAGAAGGAATGCAAAGCGCTGTAGCGTTTGTTCCGTTTTAGTCTTTCTCTTCGTAGAGTGCTGCTTTAGTTTTACTGTGTTAATTGTGAAGGAATTCCATGCACATATCAGTGATAGCTGACCAACATTGGGCATTAAAGTGAGATCGTATTTTGGATAAGCGAGCTTCAAGGATGTTAGTTCGGCGAGTGCAACAAAAGTAGGTTCTTGTTCTTTCATTTGTGTGAGCTCCAACAATGAGGCATCATCTTTGGAAAGAGAGAATCAGCGGATCGAGGGAGTGCATATTTTCAGGGATAATCTCAAGGTAGAATCCTTAGAAAGCGAGCGTCATTGTTGCAGGTTATATACCAGGTTAGTACAGAGCTTATGCGTTTAACGTCACACTTCCGAGTGGCAAGAATGCATGCGCAAGGATAGAGAATATCCCTTCTTTTGATTATAACTGAACACTTGGCCGGAATATCCAAAATTTAATCGAGGACTGCTATCCCACGTTACAAACAGAGATCGCTATCTCCTTAAAAAGATGCTAAAGGTAAGTTTTTGATTTTGCTGAATAGCATCATTACACGGACCATTATTGTTGCCAAACCTTGATCTCTCGCATTGCTGTCTCGTTTTCAGTACAACTGTATGGTTAAAATCTGCCTCAAGTGATTACAAAGGGACAGGGGGTGGGCAAATATCGAAATTTACCTTTAGCGTCTTTTTAAGGAGATAGCAATCTTTGTTTCTAAAGTGGGATAGCAGTTCTCGATTTAAATTTTGGGCATTCCGATTGAGCGTTCAGTAATAATCAAAATAAGGGATATTTTCTATCCTTGTGCATACAGTCTTGCCACTCGGAAGTGTGACGTCACGTCAAAAGTGTGACATAAATGCATAAGCTCTATAGCAAACAAATTCACGGAAGATGATGACAAAACCACCGCTAACCAGGTCCACTGAAAGCTCCAAGAGAAAAGTGTCAGCCAGTCGCTCAGAATAATACTCTGTTGTAGAATAGTGCTAAGGTGGAATTATTGAGGGAGAAAACGCTCTATTCGACACCTTGTATTTTGTCCCGCCATCTTGACATTTTTACGGTTTTTTGTTTATTTCTGTTTTGTTTTATTCCGTTCCATTTCTGTACATTCTTGTGTAAAAACAAAAACGATTTATTGTTTTGTAAAAACAAAGCGTGACTAAACTTTTGCCTCTTACCGTACTTCACAACAAAGTCGTCCTGCAAGTTTGCAGTTAGTGGTAGGTTAAAAGTATGTTTTAAAGGCTGAACCAAAGATTGTTCATCCTTTTATAAAGTACTTACGTACGCTAAATGTCAAGTTCACTTTTCTTCAATTGCTGATAATATCCTCAGGGCATGGAATGAATAAGGTCTCTCCTCTCTAGATGCTCGTAGGAAACTCCACCAGGCTCAAATGGTGTACAGATGCTTCAACTGTCTTGCTCCTTCCTATCTCTCCTCTCTCTTCCAAGCTCCATCCCACACCTACTCTACTCGCTTCGGCAATGTTCCTGACCTGCCCCCAGTGAAAATCTCCTTTGGCCAGCAGTCTTTCAGTTTTTGTGGAATTTCTTTGTGGCGCGCACTGCCTCCCTCTGTACAGAACACTGCATCCTTCCCATCCTTCTCCCATCTAGTCCGTTTGATCATCGAAGATACCCGAGTGCATGGTTAACTACAATTCTATTTTAGTATCCTGCATGTTAATTCTTTCTAGTACATTCTTTAATTCAAATCTTCCTCTGTATTTGCATGTCGATTTATTGAGATTCTTCATTTCATTTCCATTTTAATTTTTCCTATTCTATTCCTTATTTCCTTTAACTCTCTATTTTCTGTTTCTTTTTGTTTTTTTTTTCCTGTTTGTATCTTGTTTACTGGGTGCCTAGGATAGTAGCCACTGGCTAAAGGTTTCCCCAGTCAAAATAAGCTAACCTAACCTAACCTAACCTAACCTAAGGGCATAATTTTAAGGAATTTTTCAGATTGCCCACAGGGCAACCTGAATGTTGTTCTAGGTTGCCCCTGGGGAGTTTAGGTTGTCCAAAGAAATTTGGTGCGAAATTTATGAATATTTCAGTTCGCAGAATTTTCCCTGCTGTATGGTAGGTGATATGCAAGGATACAGTATATATGCATGTAAGGATGGATAGGTACACAGTGCAAAGTGTTAAACTCAAATCGCTATGGATACTAAAATGTCATCATCATCATTGCAATCTTCACTGCTGTCATCAAGGTCATCATCAGGGTAATCTTCAGTCATCACTTCAAACACTTCGATACGTCACAAATTATGTCACATGACTATCATGTGATAATTGGCCTTCAGCTACGTATACAAACCCTACTTGCAAAATGTCATGTTGTCAAGCAAATCATGCTGCAGATCAGTGTAGGAAGCTTCTGAGTGTTTTATTGTAATCTATATCGAATTCTCCAACCACCGATGGGGGGTTTGATGCCGCTAGTTTTTAAGGAGTTATTGCTGGTTATTTTACTACTTTTAGTATTTATCGATTGTCTTGGAAACTACGTACATGCATTTGCAATCTTCTCCAACTTACTACCAAACTTTCACCGTAAGTTTTAACTGTTTACATTCGTAGCTTCTATGGTTCTAAGTAAAGGGGTTGAAAGTTTACCAACTTCTTTTTATTTCTAATTTTGTCCTTTGAAGATGTATCACTTGAATGGTTTCTTAGTGCATGCTCAATTCTTTGTAAACCTCTTAAGGAAAGTTTTAGTACCTGAAAACTAATGTTTAAGAACTTGGAAAGTGAAATGTGTCCTGAGTGAGGTGGGGCTATTGCCTTAATAATTACCCTAGTCATGAGCTATAGCACTTCTGTTGATTGCAATGAAATATTTGTCAAGTAGAATGAAACTTCCGTTAATGAAATGAAACATCTGTTAAATCAAAAGAGACTGATCATTACAATTTTTCCGAATTTTTGCTTGTGTGATGAAAGTGAAAAGTTTGTTAGTCCTAGGGATTTGTGTAATCTAGGATATACTGTATATGCTTATAGTAAAGTTAAAGCAAACAAGGAATTTTAATGTAGAGGTGGGTATAAAAATGGGGGTGGTTAAATGATGGTGGAAAATAAAGAACAAGATGGCTGCCAAGCCAAACTGACTGCAGTACTATTTTAGTATGAATACTTTTGTGTTTTACACAATACAAGACACTATATACACACCATAGAATCAATGCAAGCATACTAGTACAAGTTAAAACAGCTGTATCTAGTGCATATTGTCCCTGTTCTCACATTGTCTGTGACAGTTTCAAGGACGTGTGTGACTTTTGTCATACAAATTTGATTTTCTCAATTTAATTTTGTTGTTTTGTGCAGCCAGGGTCAGTCAGTGCTCTCCCCAGAAGTCATTTCAAGCACGTTGAGTATGTACATAATACGTACATCATCATATACGTATGTACATATGTATAAATACAATGCAGTGTTAGAAATAATACAGCATTCAGACATTTTCTGACCATTTTGGCATTTTGTCCAACCCAAAAAGGTTTGGGTCGTGAGCACTACTTCATGTTCACTTACACACACACGCACACACACACACACACACACACACACACACACACACACACACACCACACCACACACACACACACACACACACACACACACACACACACACACACACACACACACACACAGTGATGATTCTTGTACTGAGAATGTCCACTTGTGCTTTCATTATTTGTTGATGCACATCTACTGTGGCACATGTGTACTTCTCCACAGATATGTCTGAGCACATCTGAAATTGTCTGACCCAAGCTGATGATTTTAGGACATTTGTCCATCCGCCATTTGCTCCTTATTTCTAACACTGCAATGCATCACAAATTGCTTGCAGTTTTAGTTTTAGGCACTAGCATGATTTGTACAAAACATAGATTTTCAATAGTACGTATATGGATTCTTGCATGTTTTTTTTCCCACAAATACATATGTAGTATTGAATTTTGGAAAAGAAGGCATGTTGGACCAACATGCCTCAAGTTACCTGGGGAGAACACTGGTCAGTGTACTAAGATTTATTGTGTAAGTACTGTACTACACGCCTGCAAGGGAGTAACGCATTTACTGCTCTTGCCCCTTGGGCGCTTCGCCGAGAGACGGGCGTGTAGTAAGTATGTAGTTTATCACCAAATAAACGCTCTGACAAAGTTGTGGGATGATTCAGACATAGACACTCTAAACTACGTAGAGGGTCTATGATTCAGAATCAAAGGTATCTTGGATGAGCCGTTTGAATATTAGTCTGCGTTGAATAACTTCAATGTCGGCATGATCATGGTTGAAGTACGTACCTTAACAATGTCCTCAGAAAGGGGCAGACAGGTTAGTGCGTTTGGTAGGAACTTATCAGAGAATCTATGATTACCATTGTCATGCTGGCCACTTCTGTTTATGCTTATTAGCGTCTGCAACATACCCCGCTTTTCCGAACCTTTCTTTATGTTTCTCTGTAATCCACCTCAGTATTTAGAAATTTTGGCGAAACGTGATTGCTGTCAATCCTCAAGCTTCCAGAGGACCTATTGTTATGTTAAGTGATAGCAATGAATTGTTATCATAAGGTAGGCGCTTGGGCGCTTGGCCAACTTGCTGCCCAGGAGTAACTACTTACCTCACAGGCAGTCCCTTTGATGTATGACCTCATCATGCGATAATGGGTGTTAGTGAATGGTTGAAATCTACAGTCAACACCTTGATACAGTGGTCTATATTAGGGAAGAGGTTTAACAGTACAACAAGGTGATTAGAATAGCAGACAGTGTTTGACTATTGTGTACATGTAAAGTTGATTCTTAGTGCTTTGATCCAGTATCTTTTGTTTGATAGGGTGAAGGTGACATGCCTAGTTACGTATATGTACACAGGGTTTATAAGAACCATTTAAAAATGGTAAAAGGATATAGGAGTGACACAGGATGGTGCAAGAAGTTTTTTTCAAGAATAGATCCTCCAACAACACTTGGGACAAGGATAAGTTGTGAAACAGGTACAAGGCTACAGTAGGTGGGCAAAGGGCAAGACAGGCATAGGGCTAGATGAGCATAGGGTTACACATACATGAGGCTAGACGGGTATAGGGCTAGACAGAGTTTGGGTGGACTGAGTGTACACTGTGCACATTCCTGCATCCCACATGTGCAGCACATTGTACATATGTATATATGTGCTGCAGGATGTAGGAATTTGCACGGTGTACACACAGTCCAACTCTGTCTAGCCCTATATCCGTCTAGCTATAACGACAAGAATAATGATAATCTTAAAATGGTACTGATGTTGCGGACCCATACCTCAGCAAGTGTACTTCAACTTCTTTAAAGAGATAGCTTTTAAACTACAGTCAAACTTGGTTAGAAAGTCACTGTTTACAACATCAACCTCTTTACAACAACACGCATGGCAGGAACAGATTCAATGGTCTCTGTACTAAATTTCCTGGATACAACAACAACTTGGTTATAACAGCACATTTTAGTGGCACCAAGGGTGTCGTTGTAAACAAGTTTGACTGTACTATGCCTTGTAGCTGGTGTGTCAAAATGCACCAAAATCCGCTTTTGAAAGCTATGGAGTCACCATATTACCTACATACCCACATACATATGGAGTACAGTTGTTATACTAGGTATAGTATATCTTGTATTTAGTGATACATCAGTGGGGGAGATCAAGTATGATCAACCTGTGCTAATGGCTATGTGCTTAGCTGTCGGTGATAAATTAAGATGATGGGTACTCAAATTTTTAGCCAGAATTTCACTATAGCAAGGGAGGGGGGGGGGGGAGGATAGCATCAGTCAGTGATTGTAGTACAGTGAATTCTTGTCTCGATGTGCCACAATTTTTTTTTCCAAGTCAGTGTAAAGCAAAACTAGCTAATCCATGCACAAAAGTGGTGGATTTCTGCCCTTGTACTCATAATCCTCCTGATTTCAAGCAAGTGGCTACAATATTAAACACTGGTGCAGTGAAATGGGCAGTTGATTCCTTGCAGGGTGGGGAGAATGAAAGCAGGGTGGGGAGAATGAAAGCAGGGTGGGGAAGAATGAAAGCAGGGAGGCACCGCCCTGCTACCTTGGGTACTGTGCATTTTCAGGGGATATATTATTGTCTTTAGTCATATCCAAAGTTAGGAGCAGAATGTAACTTTTTAGCTAATGTTATTTTGGTTATTTGCATTTGTTATTCACTGGATACATATTATTTATGGCACGTAAATAAGGTTAACATTCTGGAGGGAAGGCGCTTGCATGGGCGCTTATGCTAACCACCCTCTATTGTGCTGCAGTTAATTAGCTCATGGCGAAGGAATGCAGAAATATAAGGCTTGACTGCTACCTAAGCAGTTTGGTCAGAAGCAGCCGCCTGAAGCTAGGTAATGGCAGCGGTTGGTGCGGGCCGCTATGTGGCCACTCCTACCATAGATAGGCCAACAAAAGCCACGTGCTCGTATCCTCTAGTATCCTTTTCGCCTAAGTATTGCAAGCGTTCAGACGTTACTTGGCAGGAGAACTTAGACTGCTTCTTTAATTTGCTACCGTCTCATTATTGCTCGGCGTGGCATGGATTCCAGTGACGATCACTCCCCCCCCCCCTCCCCCTACGATCCCCCTCGCACCGACGCCGCCCGGCCACTCACAGCAGCTCGCTAGTCTCGCCCAACCCGCAACGCTCCTGGACGTGACCCAGATGCCAAGGGACCAAGTCAACATTGCCCTGGCGGTGGCGCTGACACAGCTGCAGCAGCTTCAAGGCCCCAACAGCTCCACCAGTCAGTTTACGAGCGCAGGACTATCTTCAACTGCCCCTGGGCAACCGGGTGAGTACCCCCCGTTCGTTTGCTTATTTATTTTATGGTCTATAGCTCCTAATTCGCACGAACACACGCATACATGCGGGCACAACCGCCCGGGGGCGAGCAGGCCGAGTTCCGCTGGCAGGCATGGCTTATAGGCACACCATACACAAGCCCCAGACCTACCAAAAGGGGGGACAACCCCCTCTGCCAACGCAGCAGCTGCAGAGAGCTAGCCCCGGGGGCCAAGCACAACCCCCTAAGCCCACGCAGGGTGAATTTTGGTACGCCCTCACACACACAGGCACACTCCCGCACTGGCGTGCAGCCACTTAGTTGCTAAGACAGGCAGTTACTTTGTCTTTCCTGTTTCACCACCCCGCTACTAGGCTGCCCCCTCATTCAGCTAGGCCAGTTACCAGCCACCACACTCCTGGAGCACGTCCCGACTGCCATAGCCCACGCCACCCAGAGCACGCAGGCCCCGGCTGGGCCACTGCCCCCGCCCCAGCTCACACCAGGCACAGCTGCCAGCCCGTTTGTCAGCACGCCGCTGACAGTGCCACCAATGCCCATTGGTACCCCGAGCATCCCTTGCAGCAAGGTTGAGGAGATCCCACCCAGCATGGTTACCTGTGACACCGGCGAACCGCTGCCCCCAAAGCTGGCCCAGAAGATCCGGGATGACCACTTCGTAGAGGTGCATGAATTCTTGCCAAAGCCCCTGCTGGATGCTGCCTCACCGCGGTCTGTGCACTCCTGTGCTTGCTGCCACAACAGTCCTCAGGTTAGGGCCACACGCACAGTGGGGGATCTATGGACTTGGCAGCTGTGCTTTAACCGCTACGTGGCAGCGGTGGCAGGTGTTTGCCCCAACAGAGTGCCGGGCATGCTGGCCCATGCCAACACAGTGCTGCAGGCTGCCCAACAATTCGAAGGTGACGGCTGGAGGGTATACGACCGGGCGTTCCGACTGCAGCTAGCCTCCAACCCTGCCAGCGACTGGAGCACCATCAATATATCCCTGTACGCCCGGACATTTACGGCTGCCACCCGCCGCACCAATGTATGCCGCTACTGCTGCTCGAAGGAACATGCCTCCCGGGTGTGCCCCTGGGGAGTGGATGCCCCGGGATCTCTGCCCCACACCCAGCAGCCGCTGCAGCCAGCACCCCGCCAACATCAAGGGACAGCCCCACTGTGCATGTCCTGGAACGCAGGAGCTTGCAGATTCCCCAGGTCATGCCGCTTCAGACATGCTTGCAGCTTATGTGGTGAAGCACACCCACGAACCTCATGCCCGCAGGCTACTCCAGGACAACCCACAGCAAAGCGCCGGGCTCCGGCATGGGGGCCAGCAGCCAACTGAGGGCGGGGATAAGAGGTAGCCAAGCCCGCGAGCAGGAAACCCCCCCCTACACTCAGAACTCTTGGTTGTTTGTGTTGTGTGACATTTGGTTAGGCCGTTACTGCATGGTGTCAATCACACTTGTGTTTAACTAAGTAGGTGGACTCAGTTATTGTATCCAGCACGGCCTAACCGGGCCCCAGTAAAGATTATTGCTATTCAAATTTAAAAAGGGAATTGTTTTCTGCATGGTTGGTCACCGCATACAGGCATACACAGGCAGTGTCATTGAGCCAGCACAGCAACAGCTAGTGGACATTAGGTACTGACTTGCAGCTTTATGGAGTAGGTGGGTAACCCCCCCCCCCCCCCCCCCCCCCACATGGCATGCACACAATACACACACCCTCTAGCCAATTTTCTCATGGTACCCATCCCACATCCCTCAGGGCCCACCTACCGGTACACCTCAGACCTTTGGGCGCTGCATCAGGCCTCGGCCGCGAGTTTATCCTGTCCCATCCCTGTCACGAGCAACTGGCAACCGTCCCCCCTACCGCCTGCCATATGGGCAGCAGCACTTCAACGCCATCCAGATCGCCATCTGGCGGAGTATGTCATCAGGGGCCTAGAGGACGGATTCCGAATTGGCTTTGACTCAGCAAGGCGGACCCTGCGGCCGGCGTCTCGCAATATGGGCTCAGCCTATGCCACCCCTCAGGTGGTATCAGAGTACCTCCAGAAGGAATGTATACTGGGCCGCGTTCTAGGCCCCTTACAGTCTCCTCCACCGGGTCTCATGGTAAGCAAATTTGGGGTGATTCCTAAACGCTACCAAGCGGGCAAATGGCGCCTTATCCTCGACCTGTCCTCACCTCGGGACGCCAGTGTCAACGATGGCATTGACCAGGACCTCGCGGCCATCCGTTACCCCTCAGTTGACGTGGCCGCCCAGCTCATCCTCCAAGCAGGGCAAGGGGCCCTGCTATCGAAGGTGGACATCAAGGAGGCTTATCGTATAATTCCCGTTCACCAAGACGATTGGCGATTATTGGGGATGCAGTGGGACAACCTCTTCTTCATTGATACTCGACTCCCTTTCGGCCTACGCTCCGCACCGAAAATCTTCTCTGCAGTGGCAGACGCCCTCCAGTGGATCCTGACCCAGTGGGGTGCCCCCACCTGCATCCACTACCTCGATGACTACCTGTTCGTCGAGCCCCCTGGCAGCCACGGCAAGGTCCTAACCATAGTTACCCCTCTGCTAGCAGCCTTAGGGGTCCCTACAGCACCTCAGAAGATGGAAGGCCCATCCACCACGATCACCTTCTTGGGTATTGAACTGGACTCCATTGCTCTCACAGCACGGCTTCCACCTGAAAAACTGCAGCGCCTGGTACAGATCCTACAGGAGTGGGGTGACCGCAGACGATGCACCAAGAGGGAGCTGCTGTCCCTCATTGGCATCCTGCAACACGCGGCAACAGTAATCCGCTTCGGGCGAGCGTTTGTTAGGGCGTTGATTGATCTCGCGCACTCCATCTCTGCCTTGCATCATCACATTTATCTCAACCAAGAGGTTAGAGCTGACCTTCTTTGGTGGGAGGCATTCGCGCCCAGTTGGAATGGTAGCTGCTTCCTGGCACCAGCACTCCTTGCTCGCCCAGCCAGTACCGTGGCAACAGATGCTTCTGGCTCTTGGGGCTGTGGTGCGCTATGGCAAGGACACTGGTTTCAATTCACGTAGTCCTCACAATGGAGCTCAGTGAATATCACAGCTAAAGAACTAGTACCCATTGTGTTGGCAGCCATCCTGTGGGGTCACCATTGGCGGGGGCAGGCTGTTGAATTTCAGTGTGATAATCTCGCAGTAGTCCATTGCATAAACGCCCACTCGAGCAAAGAGCCAGTTGTCATGCAACTGCTACGGTGCCTTTTCATGCTAGCGGCCTGCCATGACTTCTATCCCCTATCTACACATGTAGCAGGCTCAGACAATGGCCCGGCTGATGCTCTGTCTCGTGACATGCTGTCTCTGTTCCACCACCAGGTCCCTCATGCCAAGCGGCAAGCTTCAACCCTCCCCTCTCAGGTAGCTTCCCTGTTTCAAGCCCCATCCATGGACTGGACCTCCCCCAGTTGGAGAGAGCTGTTCATGGGTTCTTGGCGGACGGTATTGCAGAATCCACTGGTAGAGTCTACAAGACAGGCAGAGACCGATACTTCGCCTTCTGTAGGCTCGCAGGGATCCCCACTCTCCCGGTTACAGAGCACCAACTCATGAGATTTGCTACATACTTAGCCCAAAGCCACCTCTCATGGCAGACAATCAAGACGTACCTGTCCGGGGTCAGACATTATCTGTTGGTACATAACTTGCACTCTCCGTTCTCGGACCAACAGCTCCCAAGGCTGCAATTGCTCCTAAAAGGGATCAAGCGAGCGACATCCAGGAGAGCTCCATCCCGCGAGAGGCTCCCCATCACCCCAGACATTTTACGGGCATTGCTTAGGGTCCTTAATGAACACCCATCAGACCCGGACAACATTATGATCTGGGCAGCTATGAACTTGTGCCTGTTTGGTTTTCTCCGGTCGGGGGAAATATGCTGCCCATCACCGTCCTCTTATAACCCTACCTGGCATCTCTGTGTGGGAGATATAGCCATTGATAAACCTCAGGACACCCGAGTACTGTTTGCTACCATCAAAGGTTCTAAAACGGATCCTTTTCGCTCGGGGGTCACTATTGCAGTAGGAGCAACCTCAGAGGTGGTGTGCCCCATTAAAGCAATGCTCCCATATTTAGCACTACGCCAAGCTCAACCAGGACCCCTTTTCAAATTTGCTTCGGGAGAATTCCTGACGCGGGCCCGATTTGTAAAGGAAGTACGCAGGCTATTGCAGGCAGCAGGGCTTCAGCCAGATAAGTATGCTGGCCACAGCTTCCGTATAGGGGCAGCCACCACAGCAGCCAGGAAAGGGATTCCAGATAATATTATCCAAACTCTCGGTCGGTGGAAGAGCTCGGCTTACCAAGCTTATATAAGGCTCCCTCGGGACACCTTATGCTACATTTCAGCTGCAATGGCCAATAAAAACAGTGGTCAGAGTACAATCTCCTCTAGCTGCATGACCGGCAAGCCTTAGGCTTATTGCAACACATATCCTCTTTTTTCATGGTCACTTGTTACAGTTATTTCAATTAATTGGTTCTTTAGTTGCAACGGTGTCACTGCTATAGTTATATGCTATCGCCTCTGTACGTGTGCATGAAGTGGCCAGAAGGGATAGTATAAGGGGTAGTATTATATCATGGCTAACTAGATGTAAGGAGCCCACTGGGGGGAAGGATGCTCTTCCTTGGGACTAAATGGACTGCAGGTCCATTAGCTGGTACCCAATTAATTATTGGTAGCAATTAATTATTGGGTACACAAATAGTTAAGTGTTTTGTTGTCAGCCAATTCATTGCTAATTAAGCATGTAATTAATTAGGAGCTGCTAATTTATTAGGTGTTACAAAATAATTTAATTTTCCCTATACTCCCAGTCCAGCTCCTTACGCCATGGCTAACCTCTACCTATATTCAGAGGTTCCCTCAGCTAAGTAATTAGTCCTCGTCTTGCTAACTATGTACGCATGGCTTGTATTTTTTTATTGGCTATTCCTGACAGCTGATGTTAAATATTATTTATGGCACGTAAATAAGGTTAACATTCTGGAGGGAAGGCGCTTGCATGGGCGCTTATGCTAACCACCCTCTATTGTGCTGCAGTTAATTAGCTCATGGCGAAGGAATGCAGAAATATAAGGCTTGACTGCTACCTAAGCAGTTTGGTCAGAAGCAGCCGCCTGAAGCTAGGTAATGGCAGCGGTTGGTGCGGGCCGCTATGTGGCCACTCCTACCATAGATAGGCCAACAAAAGCCACGTGCTCATATCCTCTAGTATCCTTTTCGCCTAAGTATTGCAAGCGTTCAGACGTTACTTGGCAGGAGAACTTAGACTGCTTCTTTAATTTGCTCCCTCCCACCCTCACCTTTTATTTTTTTTTGTTGTTGTTGTTGTTGCGGTTGTTGTCCACTGTTCGCAGTGTGACCGGACTGGACTGGGGAGTAGTCACCAAAATGTTACAGGGGAAATAACTAGGGGTCCCTTGGATCTCTAATCTGAGTATGGACTAAATGGACTGCAGGTCCATTAGCTGGTACCCAATTAATTATTGGTAGCAATTAATTATTGGGTACACAAATAGTTAAGTGTTTTGTTGTCAGCCAATTCATTGCTAATTAAGCATGTAATTAATTAGGAGCTGCTAATTTATTAGGTGTTACAAAATAATTTAATTTTCCCTATACCCCCAGTCCAGCTCCTTACGCCATGGCTAACCTCTACCTATATTCAGAGGTTCCCTCAGCTAAGTAATTAGTCCTCGTCTTGCTAACTATGTACGCATGGCTTGTATTTTGTTATTGGCTATTCCTGACAGCTGATGTTAACATAAGATTCAATGTGATATAAATTAGAACAGTGCGATATATTGGAGCAGTGTGTTATGGATTAAAACGAGGTGATAAATGTGACCTTAGGAGGACAGTGTACTTAATAGTAAGTGACAAACAATAATCAAGAGACCAACTGGCAGTGTATACTATAGCAGCTTCCAGGACTGGTGAAGAGCTAAGACAATACGTACACCCTGTATGCAGCCCCTCAATATTTGAATGCTTTCTTCGTACGTGTTTGGCACCCCAGTGCAACTTCATACACCTAGCTGGAAGGTGGTCTTTCACATTACAAAGCTTGGCGAAATCAGTACAGTATCTGTAGTTTTTGTTACCTAAAAGCATGCGTGCATTTTTCACACAGTCTCTTACCTCATAAAAGCAGACAACTTTGGTGAGAGTGCTGTAGTCAGGTGAGCAAACCTGCCATGTAGGTATATGATTGACAGGCTTCGCGGCAACCAAACGTTTTAGCCAATTTTCCATCGCAAAGCAATATCCGTTAAATTCACCATTGCCAAATGTGGATTTTATTATCGTATAGGGCAAGACAACAGCTAAACGAATTGAGAAATCGATTGATCGAAACTACTGCTCTTCGTTCGTCTTCTATGTATGTTTCGCCGTTCCAACTCATTTATGATCATTTCTTTAGACAACAAGTTGCTCTCCTCGTCAGGAATACGTACCTACTTCGTTTTAGGTATACTCCTAGGACCAGGAAAGACACGTATGATCAATTTCCTGGTAGAATTCTCCGCAAAAACCTACGTTTGTCTATCTTGAGGATCAAATGTTCACTCAGTAGATACGCATCTCCCGTGCCAATCCGTCGGAGAACATTAGCTAAGTCAGTTAAACCATGACACACTGTGGGGCTAAACATTTATCAGTGTGCCATGGTTTAACTAATACGTATCTCACTTGTGCAAGTTAGAGTGGTTTCTTTTACTGAAGAGGTATAGAATGGTGATAGCTCTGCGGGTAAAATTTTGTCATATCCACAGACGCAAAATTTAAATGTATCACTCTACATATGTTAATTGGCTTTGTTTGCAGCAAGTGTTGCCTCATCCTTTTTAGCTGGATTTCATTTTAATTCAGTTTTTTCACATACTGTACATACATTTGCTGCATGACTAGGGATTACAGTTGAATCATTGACATGCCTCATTTATCACATTTTGAAGTGTTTGTGTACGTACCGTCTGAGATGTGCACTTTCATGTTTAGAGAACAGAGTACATGCTTGGAAAGCACCAGAGTGTTAGAAAACAAAGCTCTGATGATGGAAAAGTAAGCTGTGTGTGTGTGTGTGTGTGTGTGTGTGTGTGTGTGTGTGTGTGTGTGTGTGTGTATTATGTGTGTGTGTGTGTGTGTGTCACTGTGTGTGTGTCACTGTGTGTGTGTATGTGTGTGTGTGTGTGTGTGTGTGTGTGTGTGTGTGTGTGTGTGTGCTTGCGTGAGTGTGTGTGTGTGTGTGTGTGTGTGTGTGTGTGTGTGTGTGTGTGTGTGTGTGTGTGCTTGCGTGAGTGTGTGTGTGTGTGTGTGTGTGTGTGTGTGTGTGTGTGTGCGTGCGTGCGTGCGTGCGTGCATGTGTGCGTGCAATTGTGCGTGCATGTGTGTTATATTGTACCAAGATGAAGATTAATGGTACAGGTGGCCTTTGTATGCTTCAGTAACTCGTAATTAACTGGTTTGAATAGTACTACTTGTAGTATAGGGCATCAGAATTTTTGCCAGAATGTCAGATGCTTTGACTCAAGGGTATTATTACAGATGTCCTTTATGTGGGCATTAGATGGTGAGTACCATATGCGCTCAAATTTTTGCGGGATGAAACTTTCGCAGATGGTTGATTTTCAATATTTTCGCACTTTTTATTTTTTCGCGGATCCCCCTTTAATCCTTCCTTTATTTAGCCTTTTACTGACCAAACTTCATTAGTTTGCAGATGAAAGTTTTTAGAGAAAAGAGCAAAGGAACTGCAGTGCTTCTCCACGACTCCTGTTCTTTTGACGGCCATCTTGATCATTGCACAAGAGCTCGACCTAAATTTTCGCGGGCTTAAAATATTCACGCATGGCTTCTAATCCACGAAAACCGTGAAAGTTTCATCCTGCGAAAATTTGAGCGCATACGGTAGTTTGTAAGGTGTGTTAAATGTGTGTGCAGGCCCACATGTTATTATGTGTTGAATGTGTGTGCTTGGTTTGTGATGTGTGGTGATGGATGTGCATTGAGTTCAAGGAATGTTGTTTAGTGAATAATGTGTGGTGAATGACGTTTGATGAGAGTGTATGAGTGTCTCGAGTGGTACATACATGTGGTGATGATGCCTGATAAAGATGTACGTATGTTATATGTGTGGTGAGTTATGTCTGATGTGTGGTAGTTTTGTGTTGATGTGTACATACGTACTTATTTAGAGTTAGGATATGTGGTGAGTGATGTGTGATGTGATTGTCATGTGATTTGTGTCTATTTTAACACCTTTTATGGCTTCTCACAGATAAAGACTTGGTTTTCTAATGGAGTGCTGTATCCCTATCATGAAGTGATAATGTCCGAAGGAACACTTTGTGATTTGACTCAAAAGCCTAGAAAAACCCGAGTTAGATTTATTTGCTTGAAAGAAACACCACTTGAAGTGAGCAGGTTACTTGTTTATGACACAATCAATGACTGAATTTTGTATAACTATTTGCAGTATGCTTATTCCAATGCTCTGAAGTGCTCATCACTGGTTCATACATAGTTTGTGTGTACATATCTTTTTAAAACAGAGTATTGCAGAAGTGGGCTAAGGAAGCAATGTTGACAAACAATGTTAGATAGCACAGCACATATTGTGCGTATGCTATGTTGACTACCTTTAGACATGTTAATGTATGCTATATTGACTACCTTTAGACATGTTAATGTATTTCAGTACATGCGTAGGTAGTAGGTGTAAGGCATAGTACATGAAGTTTGTGTTTGAATTAGACAATAAGGAAGGGAGCCGTACATGTTTGCAGATGTTGTAGATTGGAACCCCTCGAAGTTGTATCCTTTGTGGACTTCAGCCCTCTCTAGATTTGATCATTATAAAGACCTGATTATTATATTTTGTTGGTCCTAAGAGTTCAGCTCAGAATGGTTTTTACTGCATGGAAAATGCACTTTGGGAATGGCTGACAGGATAGGGTTTTTGTGGTTGCACAGCTTCATTGTACATTATAGACACATTGTGATGCATTTGTTGTAACTGTGACAAATGCATTGTGTACTTGCTTACTGTATGCTTATGAGTATTAATTGTCTTTTGTAGTTCATTCATTTTTCAGAAATCACAACGTGTGAGTACTTGGTGGTGGTTGCTACACAATATTTGTGCCAGAATCCTATATACAGGTACAGGCACTGTAGGTAATGGTATATTTCATATTTTTGCTTTATCTGCTCTAAAAGTACTCTCATTTGCATGTACCAGTACATACGTATGTACTCTTGTTAGGTCTGAGGAGCATCCTTCCATTCCCATTGAGTGCCACCCAGTTCATAGTGGTCCAGAGTGAGTTGGATAGGTGCAAATGTTCTCTGTAAGATTTTTACTCACTGTATATATGGTGATAAGGGCACACAAGCTTTGCCTACAGTTCGTATCATCTGGAATTGATCACAGTTGGGTGCTTATTTGCGAATTGGGTTACTGTAGAAGGGTGGGCTATACCAGAAGAAGTGTAAATGCCGAATAACTGCTGGTTTGTATGGGAAAGTAGTATGATGTTCTGTCCAGAGTGACCCTGCAAGATCTGCACCTGGTGGGTTGTAGTCATCTCAGTGGTTTGTTTTCTTTGTTGCCATCTTGGAACCTTCATACCTACCAGTGAAAATGCATACATAGAGACTTTCCTAAAGCTTGGAATAGTAAATCCAAGGGTCAAACTACACATCTAAGCAAAGTACAGCACAGTATATTGTATAACCCAATGCTTGCACACAGACAAGTCCTATAAGTATGAGTAGTATGATCCTATGTGCAGCCATTTTTACAGTGAAGTTTGCAAATGAATAAATTTGCAGAGCTGTGAAACCACAAAATTTATAAACCGTGAAAATTTCCTGTCATGCAGTGTGTTAGAGGTTACCAATATGCCATAGTTGATTAAGTTGTAGTGCAAGCAAAATTGTTCTTCTCTGTTTACAAGTGGTCATGAAAAGCAACTTGTGAGGTTGGCCAGAATTCTGCTCAAGCTTCAAAATTGTCTTCTAGTCACGTTTGCTGTCTATGAATGTGTATGTACTGTTCATGTCTACTGTGTACATACTCCTTATGTACATGTTTACTTAAAGAAGTAAACTGTGACACTATTCAACAAAATCTCCTTTCAACCTGTTGCCATTCATGCAAACAACTCTTCTTGGCCTAAATTTCTTGAACTGTTGCCTATGAGTGTGTATATGCTTGTAGAAAATGGTTCAAGTAGCCGAAAAGATGGGGATGGATTTTCTCATCCAATTTTTAACCAAAAATTTGAAGCCATATACAGTATATACGTGCATACATAAGCCTTTATATATTGAAATTACATTCAAAGTGCATTTGAATTGATTTGAATTGGATCGGCAGAGTGAGTGCTGGTGTAACCGTGATGATATTTCACAGACCTGTTATCACCTAAACCCATGTCATGTCATCCACTTTCTTTGTTTTGGACTTTTTGTAGCAGTGCCGAAAGACTTTGTCATCTCTACAGCTTTCTGAGCCTTTTAGTGTATATCTTGAGCCTTCTATTCTTCTGCAGAGTGACCTTTTTGCTTGCATCCTCATAGCTTTGTATTCTCCTTGTTAACCTATTTAATCCATAGCCTTTTCTTCATATGTAATCATATTGTATGTATCTGTAAAATTGGTCATGGTATGTAATAGATAATAGAAAAATTATGTATGGTTATGGACAATATTCTTCAATAGGCTATTGAATGATATCAAATTAAGTGCTGTAATAGATTTAGCAAGGTACCACCAGAAGAGTCACTGAAGTGGTCTCTAGTCAATAAAGAAAGATGGTAGTGATATCCTTTCCAAGTATGAATACTGTTATTGGCATGCCCATTAATATGTTTAAAGGCTGCTGTATGTAGAACTAGTATGCATTTTCCCTTTTATTTTTATCAGTACTTTCAATGTAGAAATTATGTTATTGCTCTTATACTGGCCTACAAGTGTTTGTGCACTTTGTTTTTACCATATTTTATACACTTCAGGAAACCAAAAGAGCAGGTTAAGATTGATGACCAAGTGGAGACTTTAAGGAAACAATTCCGTCACAAATCACAACAAGATATGGCATTGCAAGGAGCATCAGGGAAGGTGATTATCCCTAAAGGATATAGGAATAAGAATTTCAAATCACTTACCGTATTTGACTGAATGATAGCCCGGGCTTTTATTTCTTTCCTGGCACTTTTGACCCAGCCATTAAGCGAGCAGGGCTTTTATTCGAACCCAAAAACTTTCTCAAGTCCTTTATGATAAACCCACCTTCATTCTCTATATAATCATAATAACGCACCAACAGGGAAGATAACTGGGCTTAATCGAATAAGAACCCATGGAAAGAGGATATCTTACCACTTATGAGCAAAATCCGAAGTTTGTCCTGTCGCAGAAGGAAGTTGTTGGAATCATTTGGCAGCGTCTCTACATGTTGGGGTACCTTCATTTGTGTCATACCAAACTATTCTGCATTGTACTGTAAATATTTAGATGCTATAATGGGAGTTCTCCGAATCATTTTGTACTGTGAAGTAGGTAAAACATACGTATATTATGTACATATCTACTGCATAGTAGAATACACTCTAATGTTTATACTAGTGTTGCAATATATGTAGACTATGTAGAATACGCACATAAAAATGATAGCATCACTTTTCCCTTTGCGTTAAGCGAATATCTGTTAGCGATTTTCTGTGTAATTTTTTACAGTTTACGGTTATCGCTTGTTTTCATTTGACGGTTTCTGGTTCAAATGTCAACAGTTTTCAGTTGAAAGTACTTTGTTCAGCGGTAAAGTTTGCGGATTTCTTGTTTATCATTTCGGTATTTCATGTTTTGTGTAAACTGTTTTCAAGAGTTCAACGGGTTAATGGCTCAGAAGATTGTGACTTTCACATAGACGAGTCAGTGACTTTGAAGACCAAATCGCCGCAGGATATGTGAGAGCTGTCCAAAAGAGACCTTGCCGCTTGCGCTGATAATGAAGTTGAATTATGCACTGCTTCATGAAATAGCTTCCCATTCTGCACACGTCTTATATTGCATATTCAATGCGGTTGCTTAATTCTTTATCGTAAGTGGCTAGAGTTTAATGTTATCGATTATCGGTAAATCACTAGCAGCTATATCAGTTAGTGCTTGATGCACTGACAGTCAGCGGTAAAAAGCCAGTGGATAAATGCTAGCATAAACAACAATTGCGGTTTTTTCGGTTTTGGTTGTCATCAATCTTTTGTGATCTGTACTGTACCTGTGAAAAGATTTAGCGTACAATAATCAGTTATGGACTTGCATGTACTGTATGTTTTTGTACATTTTACGTACTTTCAATGGTAGGAGTAGTATATTTTAGTGTGTATCCTAATGAGTGAGCATTTTCTGTTTACTTCAAAAGCACTGATGTGAGTACATACTCCATGTACATGGGGTATGTATTCACAGGATGTTCATCAATTGTAATATAACACCTTGAACTTCCCCTGTGCATCAGCAAGACCCTTCCCTACACCATATAACGGGAAATTTGCGTAGAGCAATATTTTTATGAATTTCACAAATGTCCCAGCATTCATGAATGTTTTGATTCGTGAAATCTTAGGGCTTCATTCAGTCTCACTACTACATTGAGCTTACATAGTACGTATGCGCCAGGTAACTGCTCCCTTGTTCCGAGATTTTGTCGGCTGTTTCTCGAAAAGCTTGTGGTATGTGTATATTGTCCCTCAAGCTTCACCCTAATGGTCTACATTGCAAGTGTCTATTTCCCATGTATCATGCCTAAATGGAGTACAACTATTACATGTAGTCCTTTTTGTTTAGGCAAAACGAAGCAAAAGTAATACAATGGATGAAAGACACATTCAAAGCTTCTTTTTGGGAGAGGACTGTTTAGTTGGGGTTAGTTGTTTGTTGATGCTCTAGCCTAAAAGAGTTGTGTACAGTTATGGTTTGATGGACATTTTGCTATTTTGCTATCTTTTACTAAGTTGAATATTGACAGCACTGAATTTTTTTGTTAAACTAGTGTATACATGCATGGCAAGAACTCTCTGATTTGCATTGTAGGGTCAGGGATGGTGGAAGCATGAAGTGTGTTATGGGAAACATGTTAAGCAGTTTCATTTCGATGCAAATGGCCGCACAGAAGTTCTCCTGGGAACGTGGAACAGTCACATACATGATCTGTGGTACAGAAAGAATAAAGAGCAATTGACCAAATACAGGAATAAGTAATGAACTCAGGTCAGTCCTGCAGTCGTTATAGTTTGATATACTACTTTGGTCAAAATTGCAGATTTGTGACGCACTATTATGCCAAAGGAGATCATTGTGAAGAATCTGGAAAGCAGAGGGATGTTCAACTGAGGTTTAAGTATGTGGTAGTTTCAATTTTCTCTGCAGCTGTGTGCATTATCATTCTTCAAAATCCTGCTACTATAATAATATTAATATGGCACATACTGATGTGTAGATATATGTAGGTACAAAAACACCACAAACGAAAGCATACCACAAGCACACACACACAAACACACACACACACACACACACACACACACACACACATATACACAACACACACACACACACACACACACACACACACACACACACACACACACACACATACACAACACACGCACGCACACACACACACACACACACACACACACACACACACACACACACACACACACTAACAAACATTTTGAACATTCTGAACTATATAGACCAAACCATTTATGTTAGGCCTCATCAAACCTACCCTTCACATTGGTATTCTATAATACAGAACAGTATTGTAGTATATAGTGTATATTTTGCAGTTATTTCTACATTCTAGCATTGGATTCTTACTTCAACTAGCATATAGAAATTTTACCACATGTGTGCATGAGTTAACAATGATTCCTTATGTATGCACTGTACTATGCCTGTTCTTGTATACTCTATTATTTCACATATTCAGTTATTTCATGTATCAGAACATAAGCTAGTCCCATTGAGTAAGCATACTGTAAGTGAGAGTCTACTGTACAATTTTCACAGATTTTGCAGATGATGAGCTGCAGCATTTACTAAAGGGCAGTCCTGATAAATTCAAGGCACAATGGTTGTCATTTGATTGCTTTGTTTTGTTTTGTTTTGTTTTTACCGGAAAGTAGTAATCCATTTTATTGAATTAATTATTTTGTGAACTTCAACAAGTACCTGCACAAATCACCTCTGCTTTATTGTGCACTCCCTTTGTAAGCCAGGGGTGTCCAATGTTGAACTGCTCGTATCTTACCATATGAATGATATAGACATTTATGAGACTTTATTACACCTTTAGGAGGCCTCAATGTACCGTATAGCGGGAAAATTTCGCGAGGTTAAATATTCGCGTTTTTCGCGTTTGCGGTAAATCCGCGAAAGTTTATTCGCGAATCTACCACCTGGGCATTCATTGGCCATTGTTTGGATCTCCGATAGGATGTCGTTTTTAAATTATTTCTCTCGTAAGCGTAAGTCTCTCCCCGACCCCAACGGGTCCTTGTCAAGCACGGTGAAGCCGCAAGCCATAGAAAGTGCCAACAAGAAGGTTTCTCCCCTATTTCAGCACTCCATAGATCCTTATACACATGGTAGCCACGCACGCAACTTTCAATGGTAAATGTTGCAACTGAACTCGCAGCCATGACGACAAAAAACCTTCGGAACACTCCAAAAAACAGCAACAACAACCCAAAACCAAATACCGCCTTTTTCCACCTGCAAAATCGCGAAATAATATAACCGAATCGCAAAATACCGCACACTCGAATCGCGAAATGTACATTCCACACACCTGAATCGCGAAATTAATACCGCGAAATGCTTGTTTGAGCACGCAATCGCGAAGTTTTCTTCCGCGAAATTTTCCCGCTATACGGTATTTTGCAAGTTTTGAATCCTACCAAGTTGCTTCTGTAATCATTCCAAAACCAGGATAACATCAGCAATGGCCTTGCTTATCATATTTGTGGATCACTTACTGTATGTGTAATTACTGTATATGTCAATTGTGAATTTGGCAGAGCTCCCACCATAAATGAGAACTGCAAAAATCCTGAAGATTTGATTCATGAATGTTCAATTCATATTTTATGCTAAGAATCACTCTACTCTGCAGATTGTTCTAAAACCAGAAATTCTACACTGGTATGAGGTATGCTGTTATCTTAGGTGCCCCGCCCCCTTACTTCCCAGTTGGCACATTTTACAGGTTTTAAGCAGAGTTTCTCAGAACTGATTGAAGATATAGTTATTTCCTCTGAAATTAGTGGACTGTTACGTCTCAGCCAAATGCTCTCTACACCTCTGTTAGCTGCTTCCATCTGCACAGCTATATCTGTACATTAGCTTTCACTATAAAGGTGTTTTTTTTCCAATTGCTGTCCTGTTTTGATGAGCAGGAATCAGTTAGCTAGTACTTGATTACCATTAGTATATGTAAAGAGTTTGTTTTTACTACCAACCTCATGTTTATTCTGAAGGTGTGTCACGAAACAAGGTATTAGCATTTACTTGCAAGAGCCTACAGTTTGCAAGTATATTTTAACAGTGAGTTTTGCAATGTGTTTTGTCACTATACATTTATGACTTAAGTGGAGTCTTGTTGGCAATAACAGTTATGTGTATACCAATACTTGTTCATTTGCTTCTTGCGTAAAGTTTATTTGCTTATATAATGTGCATGATGTATCAGGGCTAAAGTGTAAAATTTGTTATGTATGAAAATAAAATGCATAATTCATGCTACTTTTAATAAAAACTCATGAGCGGATTTTAATTGACAATGCTACGAAGACTGATAGCTGCATTTTTGTGCAACGTACCTTTCCACTAATATTACTTGTTAGCCATTTACTAGAGAGTGCTGTGTATATCACGAACAAGTTGTATCAGGTCTGTACATTGTAAAATGCTACTTGACATCCCTTTCTATTTGCAAGCCATTGTATTGAATCAAGCTCTGAAAGTTCGCTTGCGATAGTGTTAAGGTCCACTATCACGATTTTATTCCAAAACACTCATGGGTGGTGCTTTTAAATTCCTTTAAAATGCTTCAATAACAAATAATCAACAAACTTCCTGAAGTATTGCTTGAAAGGATTCTGCCATTTCTTTGTGATGTCATACGTATTACATTATAAGAGGCATCCTAGTTGAGTGAATACCATACCTGATTTTTACAATAAAATTTATATAGGTTCTAATCTGCCGCTCAACACAGCGCTTTACACATGCATTGTTGAAAGGTGTAGTAGAACTAATGAGGATAACATTTCACTTTCCCCAATGTCAAAAAAACTAAGAACTGAGAAGGTAGTGGTGTGAAATTGCTGGTAGGGTTCACAACAGACTGACTTGATAGTAGATACTGTAATTCTAATTTTCTAATTTTCACTCTAATTTTGCAGCAAAGCAAAAGGTCAAGGTTGATAATTGAAAATGTAATGGTTAGAATCAGAGCTAAAAATAGGGAAGTATGATGACAAATTAGAGTGACAAAAAGTAGGTACAAAATGGTGGAATTTTCACAACAGGTTCTTTTCGAAGTTACTGTAGTGCACGCATTTATCAGTGGGAGCTAAAATTGTTACTTAGCACTTCAAACATGAATTTGGTGAGTATGACATACTATAAGGTATGCATTTCCCTATTTGTTCTGATATTTTGCCAATTTTTGAGCAAATACTTATAATTTGAACATTCATATGATTGGCACTACACTGTGCCTTGATAGACAACAAGCAAACAATGACTGAGGCAGACATACCTATAAGGATCAAAATATGTTTTAACTTTGTAGCAGCCGAAAATTAGAGTCAAATACCAGAAACTATGGAAAGCCATTTTTCGTCAAAATTTGTAAAATAACCAGATCTTGCTTACTTGGGCAACAAATACTATGATATGATATATATGATACTATAATGTGAGTACTTAGGGAATCTACGGTATGCAAGCTACATTTTGCTGCATGCACCTCACACAAAGTCCTAGGACCAATGTATTATTTTAGACTGAATTGGTAAATGTAACTGAAATAGAACGCTACAAGAAGGAGCACTAGTAGCTCTGCTTCCCATGTTATATTTATCATTTCACAGTTATGGTGGTGAGTGTGAAGCAGTACATCCAGTGCTGTAAATTGGCAGTAAGTGATGAACTGAATAAGCAGCTTTCTGCAGTATCCATTAGTCAGGAAATGTCCAACTATATGGACAAAACAGAGAAGTATAGCTTATACTATTGGACAGTGATTCGCTCTCCTAACCAAGAGGTACACATTGGTAGTTTACTTTACCTCGGTGCAGTTAGCCCTTTCATTTTACAATATTTTGAATCAAGTTCTGAAATGTTCTTCTCAACAACCCAAGAACTGTGGATCTAGCCTATATATCATGGAGAAGTTTAGAAATTGCTTTTAAGTTTCCTGGTTACAATTCCTTAGGCAGCAGCTAGTCAGGAACTTTGTCTTCGTGGGATCAACATTGAAACATTGACCACCCTCCCCACCAGAAAGTCTTTATGTAGCACAAATTTACCTTTGTTGTGTACATGCAATGATAATGCCGCGTAAAAGTTTTGCCTTCACCGAAAGACAAAGTAGCAGCTGACATAGCGATTTCTTCTTCATTCCCATTTATGCCTATACTTCCTCTTATGACATCACAATGTAGTCTCATTTTCTCAAACCAGAGGACAGGAAACACCCACACAAAATTGTTTTGTAGACTTTTCGGCAGTATTCCTCCCCCCCTCCCCATTGTACGGTAGGGGTCACAAAAAATTGACGTTTCGTAATGTTTTTACGTCGTTGTGTAATGTGTTTACGGAGTTTCATAATGCAAGTACGAATCGTGTTTGAAGGAGAATTCTTTCGTTATAACGAATTGTAGATCGCTATTTCGCCGTACTAACAAATTTTTATTTGGCCCCTTTGAAGCTGTAATTCGATCCTAGTTTAGTTTAGTTTACTCATTAATATCTGTATGTTGTATGTTCTCATTTTGGATAATTGATTGTTGACCTGTTAAAAAAAGTTTAGTTTGATATTAGCGAAATTCGATCTGCTGAGTGTCCGCTTATGCGTACGGTAAAATTCGTCGTATATGAAGTCGAACGGCTGTTGTTTGTGGCTGAAATGCCCGAACTTCGATTCGTAGTTGGTCTGTACTTCGCTTCGTAGTTAGGGAATACACTTACCTGTAATTAGTCCATATTTTTGTCATTATTAAAAGGGTATTGTTCCGTAGTGTAACTGCATGAATCAAAAGGGGCATTGGTCCACGGCAAAACTGCATGTGTTTTGGTGAATCTAGTAGGCTAGATGCTACAATCGTAACAAGTGGCAGTATTACGTAGGTGTATATGTCAAATTTTGGTGTATCTTATCTTTATCTTGGAATAAGGGCGATTGGTAGCAGTCGCGAAAGATGGTCACGTGGTATCCTTATTCTCATAGATCAGAACCCTACCTGCCCTCCATTTTATATTGAAATGTAACTAGAATGGTGTCCATTTGTAATCCACCTCATGCCTTCTTGAACATTCCTGTTTAATATGCACTAACTCAGAAAACTTATCTGTGAACAGACCTTTAGAATCATGCACACCTTATGTACCCCCAGTCTATAATCCTGGATCATTTAGTTGTTTTGAGAACCCCCTTTTGTTAAAGTGGTTTAAAGTGCTTTTCTGTAAACATGCTAAAGCAGAAGCATAACCAATGCAACTAAACCACGTTTGGAGGTGGTTTAAAAGGGCCCCTGACATGAAATTGTTTTCTAGTAGTGGATGATATTTAGACTATTCTACACTTTTTCTTTCTAGCAAATTTCACTTGCAGAAATTCACCATTTTTGATTAAATTTGTGGGCTCTGTGTGGGCGAAACTGAGAGTGTGATGAAATGTACAAATTAGCATCACTAAAATTTGAGAATATGTATAGATGTCTAAACATCACAGGTGAACATGTCCTTGCCAATCATATTAATATATACATACTTCATTGGTTTGTCATTTTTGGACTGTAATGTTTATCTTTATTTGGTTACCCTCAATTTCCTCTTTTGTTGGATCAATCAAGTACTCCTCTTCTGTAGTTACGTAGTATCCACATGGCCAAACCTTGCAGGGCTTTCCAATGTATTTCTGTTTGATGGAAACTTTTAAACTGTCAAAGTACCCCATTGCTCATCAATGGCACGTACCCAATGGTATCTAAGTGCATAATATGTGAATGAAATTCTTGTACTTGGTATACCAACCTTGAGGTTCTGTATTGATGTTGTGCAGTGAGAACGTCTTTCTATGTGTACTTGCATTATTTCTGTAGCTGGAGTCACCACACTTCTGTTCAAGGATTGAGGATGCTAAAGATAATGGATTGTTCAATGAATAACTTTAACCTTCTATTAATCAATGATGTTTTTCTTATCCACAAACAATTTGGTCATTTGGATTGTTAGATATTTTATTGTTATACTGTAGAGGTTCATTACTGTGGTGTATTTGTTAAAGGGAATAGTTATTGGAGCAGATCACAGCAGATAAATCATTCCATTTCAATCCGTAGGTCTTTATCAGTTGGTACAAAACTTAAGGAATAGTGAGACATTATGTAGTAGGTGTAAAGACAGGTACGTTGAAATATAATTGACAGGTATAGTCTATACTGTATATGCAGGATACACAAAACAGGTGTTTGGAGCATAAATTAGATGATGGGTGCTGATACAGGGGTGACGAGATACAAGTCCGCTGGCGACCATCCACATGCAATGCCCACATGCATGCAGCCTGATCCTTCGACACTTTGAAGATGTAGCCTGTCTTATCTACTGAACGCCCACACATCCTGGCTGTTTCAGAAACCTGGTTGGATAGCTCATGCAGTTACTGATGAACAGCTATATATATAGATTCATCTACCAGGTTACAACGTTTTTCGTTCTGATCGTATACATATACATAATTGCAATGGTGGCAGTGTTGCTGTGTATATCGTCTTGATTGCATGCTTGCCTTGTTCTTTCCTGAGCAATGGTACTTCTCCCTCCAGTGGTGAATTTCTGGGCCAGGACATCTGTGAAAACTTTAGTTGCTTCCATCCTTCTCTTGTTGTTGGCTGTTTTTATCGGCCTCGATCCTGATGTATCTAGCAACATTGAAGCTATAAAGGATGTTGAATAGGAAGTATCTAATATAGCCTGTGGTGACTTAGTTCATTGTCCAGAACCTTTCAACAATTCATCTCATCCCAGCTCTTACCCAATGCATATCTACACCAACTTGTTACAACCTTACCTCGTGCTGCTTCGGCTTCCATCTTGGATCTCTTCCTCACCACTCCAGATATTCCTATTCACAAAGCACTTGTCCTTATAACACTTCATTCCCTGATCATCTACTCCTCTTCTTCAGCTGAATGCTTCCATTTCCCATCCTTCTTCGCCTATACATTAGTCAGTCTCCACTCCTTCAAAAACTTTGATAGCTCTAGTCAACCTTTCGTATGTTCTGTGGCAAATAATTAATTTATATAATTTGATGATCCTGATGATAAAGTTGAAGTGTTTATAATCACTTATTCGTTGATATTTTAGACAAGCATGCATCTTTTAATAAGACAGAGTGGAGAAAAACCCTACCCCGTGGATCTCAAAGAAAAGATCTTTGAATTTCCCCAAGGCCACGTACAGTGCATCAATCCGAACTACTGCAGCCATTTTATTATTCATAGATTATGTCATTGAATATAATTATAGTGTCCCTGGAGGCAATCACCAAAGTAAAACCCACTAATGTTTTAATTCGGGCACAATTTACTAATTAGTAAATTGTGCCCGAATTAAACATTAGTGGGTTTTACTTTGGTTTTTCTTCCCGCCAACCTTTCTGGTTGTACGGTACTGCAATAATATGAATTAGACCAAGTATATTTCATTCAGAATGATGGAAGTTAGTTTAATTTGTGAATATACACAACTTCTATGAGGCAGTGCACTTGGAACACATAAATGAATCAGCATCACAAAACATGGAACACAGACCACAACAAAGAGTGTGACACCATGCTTGCAATTTTAACATTGAACAAGCATGCAAAGTTTGTCATAGTCCTTTGACCAGGGTAGCCTGCAAAAGTAGTACACTGCCACTGTCCTACGTGAAATGTATCAGTCACATGTCGTTTGTCTTCTCTTAGATGTTGGGAAACTCTGAATACATTTATCCCCAAAACACGTGACAAGATGGTTTCGCATGGAAGATTGGACGAAGGTACATGTGCAAGGATCCAATCTCTTACATAGTAGGAAAGTAAAAGCGATGGCAAATAATCCACAATCAGATCCACCACTCTGATGTTGGACATCTACATGGTAAACTGAAAATGTAGGGTTATTGCATTTGACAATTGCAGCAATCTGGCGGTGGAGCTCTAATATTTAATAAATAGGGTCTACTATTTAATAAATGGGGATTACTATTTAATAAATAGTACATTTTTGAGTGTACAAACTTATTGAATATTTATACAAATGGCACCCTATACACAACAACCATGCATAGCTGTAAGCAGGTATAGGTTAGGTTAGGTTAGGTTGGGTTAGGTAGACTGTCATACACCTTCACCACCGAATCTAATTCTGAAAGCACATTGGAAGCACATACCCAATGGTTTCTCCACACATGCACAATCCGCACAAACTCTACTGACGATGACCTGAACTGGTTGCAGTGGCCTAGCACAGTGGTGTCTTGCAGGCCATTCTGTGATGGAAACTGTTCTTGAAGCAGTTTAATTCTGAGCAACATTGAGATGCTTGTCAGTGAGCCAGTTACCAGATGTAATTATCTCCTTGTCACATGTATTCAGGGACAATTCTGGTATCCACTGATTCAGAGGGGGGAAGTCTATAATTAGAATATGAAGATAATACGCAGCATACATAATATTTTTATGCACAATTATTAATAATAATGTAGTTACTGCATGCGTGGAACATGCATGCATGTCCAATTTTTACCTGGTGAAGTGAACCTGGTGAGTGCTTGGGTATATGTAAGCAGGCATACCTGTTGGGGATGCTTTGATAGGAGACAGCTTTGCTGTCAAAGTATCAAACTCTGGGCAATACCCTCCCTCACTCATATTAAGTGAACCACATGCAAAACCAACACATTCTAATTGTTCTTTGCCATCCTCTGGCTCTGAGTCAGGGTTAGTCTTTTAAGAGGCTGGTTATCTTCATCGTCAACATCTGTATGCTCCTGCATGTCATCTTTGCATCATATTGTTTAATTTCTTCCTCATCATCATCCTTAAATCAGCTTCCTTCTCTGGCATCAACTCCAGTTCAATGGGGAGCACAGCTTGTCTAAAATTATAATTACAGCAACTGTTACTAATTATTCTTAGACTAATAAAATTGTTATATACACTCATTGGGCTGATATATAATTTGATTTATTATATAATTACGAAGTAATGGTATAACTGCTACAGCAACTGTTACTAAATATTCTTAGACTAATAAAATTGTTATATACACTCATTGGGCTGATATATAATTTGATTTAATAGCATGTACTAAATGTACTTACCGTGAACATATAAGCTCAAATGGAGTCATCTTCATTGATTTCTGTTTGCAGGTTCTATAAGCAAATAGAACACTGTCTAGAAACTCATCCCAATTGTGCTGCCCCTTAGAAACAAGCTTCAAAAGTGAAATGCTCAACCAAACCATTGTTTGAGGGTGGTAAGCTGTTGAAACACGATGTTCTACTTTGGTATAAGAGAATACAGCTTCAGATTCACTGCATTTATGAATTCTCTGCCTTGGTCACTGATCACCATTTTCACACTCCCAAAACTATATAAAATGAAGCATGAGACATGCTGTTATACTTTTACCATGCAATTCAGAGTACTATAATAAAAGTATGATACTTACATGGAACTTAATTACTGGCCATCATCTTGTATGGGGACAGGGCTACTCCTTTTGAAGATTTGCCTGGAAGAGCTCATACACACAGACACACAGACACACACACACACACACACACACACACACACACACACACATACAACAGGACAGGCAGTGTGATGAAATTATCACTGTCTCCATTTTTTACTTTCAAAGTCGATAGCACCATTTTGTAGCCCATTGATTGTGTCTACACCTTAGGCCACTTACTGAAGTAGTCTACCAAAGTGACAATGAACCTATTACCATTTGAGGTAATGGGTAGTGGCCCAACTAGATCAATTCCAATCTACACAAAACAGTGTGAATACAATTACATCAGCCATGTAATGTCAACACTCGAGTCAGTCATTTACCATCTTCCACACTTTTAATTGGGTTACACCGGAATTGGGTGCAGTGGTGCAACCTGCTTGCAAAACCTGCCATCATTCACTCTCTGGCAGGTGTCACAAGTTCTCACGATTGAGTTCCCTCGCATCCTCGGACATGAGAGGCCAATAAAACCGACAAGTGATTTTGTCGTGTGTTTTGTTGTGGCCAAAATGAGCGCCTGAATAACCAGAACATGATACCATATTAAAACAAACTGCAAGTATAGATATGTATGCATTGCATGGGTTGCTTAAACACAAATTTAGTCTCACCATGTTATAATCGCTGTGACAGAAATCCAGAATATGGTGAGCCTTCTCTTTTGAGGAAATTACGATTTGCCATGGGTGGGAGACCTCATTTGCTTAAGTTGCTCGAAGCAACGCTGGAATGGTGAAGCATACCCAACTAAACCTTGTATAATGATCCTTGCTTTTTCTCCTTAAACTTTATCTTTGGTTCTTGTCCAGTTCATCTCAAAACTTGCCTTCTTGCAGGTATTTAAATACGCCGTTGTAATCTTCCATCCCTCTCCAATGTATGATCGTTTGCACCTGCGACACTGGCAACTTAAGTGAGAGGACACGTGAGCTTAAGGGAGGACATTTGTAGGATCATGTATCCGCAGGCTGCTGAATCGGGGGACATATCGGTTATGACTAAAACATGAAATGGGATGGGACGAGCTGGGACAAATGTCACGTGACATGGGACGCTATGTGCGTGATTTGCGAGAGATGGCACGTGGTTCAAATGGGATGGTGAATATGGTGCATGGGGTGGATAAAAATGGCTGACAAAAATCAACGCTTAGACTGGAGTGAACAAAATCAACACATGCAGGACATGGGAAAGGTGTAGAGACAAGCAATGGCCAAATTTCAATGGTCTACGAACAACTTCGATGAATTAACTTGGAGTTAATGTGCAAATTGCTAATTCTTCCTCATTTAAGCTTATAGTACTCAGCAATGCTGTCTGTTAAGTTTTTGCTTCAATTTCTTCCACTCTCAGTATGTCAAGTATCATTGCCTGATACAATACGAAGACTATTTGCCAATTTTCACGGAGCACAAATTTTGTGGACCAAGGCTAATCTGTGAAAAATGCAAAAATTATGCGCTTTGAGAATTTAGCGCAATACAGTATCATAGTTATATGACTATGTTCAAAGGTATAATGTGCCTATTCTAAAAACAGAGAGGCGTTGTGTGTTTTACAAAGGAATTTGATTGAATAATATCACATTTTACTGTACACATTGTGCATACGTTAGTTCGTGAATGTTTATGAAGTTGCTTGAAATATAGGCCTTCTGTGGTTCTCAAACAGAAGGGATCGAATTATATCAAATATCGCAATAGTCTGCACATGTAGCGTTTTCAAGATGTTCTATAATGGTTATTTTTTGTGTTAGAAGAACTATCAATTTCACCAATCGTTAATTTGGTTGGTGACATCATCATATTGCAGGAGCGTCATGTGCCAAACGGCGAGACTTCGTCAATGACTAAGATTCTTTCGGAAAACTGGTCATCTATAAATGGTTGTGTAGAGGAGCCATGTCACAGGAGTTAAATCACAATAGGTAAAGTTAAATTTTCACTGCTGATGAAAAGAAGAAAGAAGCTCAGGAAAAAAGCCATTTTTAGGGGCTGCCGCAGGCAGCCCCTATATTGTTTTCATTTGGACTTCCGGTGTGTAACGCTCGTCCGATATATATATATATATATATATATATATATATATATATATATATATATATATATATATATATATATATATAGATTTGAAGAAAAGTCTTATAATAGAGAATTTATATAATAGTAATAGAGAAGTATGAATTTATACAGGAATGAGTTATAAGAATTGTTTTGAAAACAATTGCCAAATATGGCAATTGTTTTCAAAACAATCGTCCAGTTACAATAAACAGTATGTTCAATGAATGTTCAGCTGTGCACTTGTACTCCAATGCTTTGC
>CAUJGJ010000087.1:870000-874000 GCA_963170055.1 Halisarca cf. caerulea
TCGCAAAAAGGGGCAATGAAGGGAGACCCCTTAGCCATGGCAATGTATGCCTTATGAACTTTGCCACTTATTCAGAAATTGCAATCACTTGCTAACCAAGTCTAGTATGCAGATGATTCCGCAGCTGGTGCCACCATTGAACGTTTGAAAAACTGGTGGGATAAATTGAGTGAGGATCGAAGGGCCTAAATATGGGTTATAAGCTAACAGCATTAAGACTACTTGTTGAAGAGGAGTACCTTCAATTGGCCAAAGAGAAATTTGGAGAATCCGGTATTGTGATCGTAACTGTTGGAGTACGTATCTAGGTGGTGGAAATTGTTCATCTGCTTTTGTGGAGGAGAAAATCTGAAGTAAAGTTTCTGAACGGAATTAAAAGTGAGTTAATCAAATTGGCAAAGATTGCAGAGACACAACCCCACACTGCTTATGCTGCCCTCACACATGGTCTTCAATCAAAGTGGTCCTATCTCATGTGTATCACTAAATGGGACACCCTGACTTCATCTGATCTCTTGGGCCCAATTAAAGAACTCTAGTCTCAAAGATATTGCCTACACTCACTGGTCAAGCATGTCCTGGTGATGTTACTTGAGCCTTACTTTCTCTCCCACCCTGTTTGAGAGGCTTAGGCATAAGCAATCCCACAATCATAGCAATTGAGGCACATGAAACTTGATGACATCCCCTGTTGGCTTGGACTTTTGCAGTTCACAAAGAAATGCCTCTTTTCTCCGCAAAGGGGTGGGAAACGATGGAACTTGGCATCCTTAGTTAACAAGCAGGTGTATCAGGAGCACCTTAACCTTGAAGCTTCTTCCAATAACCAAACTAACAGCTATATGTCAAGGCCATCATCCAAGTCACGCAACCCATTGGAGAATCTAGCTGCCAGAGTGTCGAGTAAGCTGGAGGAGGGCAATTATAAGGGAGCAGTCAGATTAGCAAGTAGTGAAGATGTCATGGCTGAACATACCAATGACATCCTGGAAGCCCTGAGACGAAAACACCCTCCTCCACATGCAGATTCCTCCATTGTCAACCTTGACAGTGGAACCCCCCTACAAGTCGACATTGACACCGAGTTAATTAGGAATGCAATTACTTCTTTTCCCAATGGTTCAGGAGGAGACCCTGATGGTCTCCTTCCTCAACACCTTAAGGACCTCACTGGTCCCTCGGCAGGGGATGGTGGTGTGCTCCTCTTGAAGGCATTGACAATACTGATCTGTTTGATGCTCGAAGGTAGAATGCCAAAGGCTATCCGTCCTCTCTTGTTTGGTGCAAACCTAATAGCTCTCAGGAAGAAAGGAGGTGGTGTTCATCCAATCGCCATAGGTAACACCACCAGGAGACTAGCTTCCAAATGTGCCTGTCTGCATGCTCTAAAATCTTGCCCTGACATCCTGGCTCCCCATCAGCTGGGTTTTGGAGTTCCCGGAGGGGCTGAAGCAGCAGTGCATGCCAGCAGAATTTACCTCAACCACCTCCCACCCAACAAGGCCATACTAAAGGTGGACTTCACAAATGCCTTCAACTGTATCAGACGTGATAGAATGCTTGACGCCACCAAAGAGTTTATCCCTGATCTGTTGCCATAGATTCACTCTGCATATTCTGCTCCATCAGTATTGCTGTGGGGAAGTGATGAGATCTCTTCTTCGGAGAGGATCCAACAAGGAGATCCAATTGGTCCACTATTATTCTGCATCACCACCCATAAGCTTGTATCTAGTCTATCATCTGAGTTCAAGGTGTTTTACTTGGACGATGGCACGACAGGTGGCAACCTGGGTGGTATCACTTCTGACTTAAGGAGAATCCAAGAGCAAGGTCAAGACCTCTGTTTGTGCCTTAATGTGGAAAAGTCGGAATTGGTATCTCATGACCATTCTTCTGTGATGGGTGCACTGTCCTCCTTTCCCGGGCTCCAGTTTGTCCACACTCAACAAGCTACACTTTTGGGCTCTCCCCTAGGAGACAATGCTATGGATTTGTGCCTTCAAACCCAACTTCACCGGTTGAAGATTATCGGGGAACGTTTGTGCCTCCTCCAATCACATGATGCCCTCACCATCCTTCGTGCCTTGCCCAAGCTCCTGTACATTTTGCGCACATCTCCTGCTTTCTTGTCATCACTTTTGGTATCATGGGACAACCTACTGCGGTCCATTGTCTCTAGAATCACTAATATAGATTTTCGTCCCGAGGATCCATCCTGGCTTCAAGCCACCCTCCCGATCAATTCTAGTGGTCTGGGTATCAGGAGTGCCTCTCATCTTGCTCCCTCTGCCTTTTTGGCCTCCGCTGATGAAGCCTCCAAGCTCATACACCATCTCCTACCTCACAACCTGGTTGACATCACCTACTCAGAGAGGGACTTAGCTTTGTTCTCCTGGAGTCAGGATCTTCCTCCAGACACCCCTCTGCCTTCCTCCCCCAGTCAGCAGAGGTCCTGGGACAAACCAAGAGTTGATGTTTTGTTTGAGTCTCTTCTTTCAAGCTTTAGTGACCTAGAATCTAGAGCCCGCCTACTGGCCGCCAGAACAAGGGAATCAGGGACATGGCTCCATGCAGCACCAGTATCCTCCCTTGGGCTGCAGTTGTCCAATGATGCTGTGCAGATCACTGTTGGTCTGAGAGTAGGTGCTTCCATTGTTCAACCCCACTCTTGCGCATTGTGTGGCAAAGAAGTGGATCATCTTGCCCGACATGGCTTGAGCTGCAAGTCTAGCCAGGGTAGAACTCCTAGGCATAACAACTTGAATGCCATTATCCACCGTGCCCTAAGTGCAGCTAAAGTTCCATCCCGTCTTGAACCATCTGGCCTTAATTCACCGTTCAGATGGTAAACGCCCAGATGGCATGACAATGGTCCCGTGGTCCCAGGGAAAGTTCCTAGTCTGGGACGCCACATGTGTCAACAATTTCTGTCCCTCAAACCAACTCAGAGCTTCCTTGGAACCTGGGGGAGCAGCTGCATATGCAGAGCTTGAGAAGACAAGAAAGTATGCCCAACTGGATCATACGTATCATTTCCAACCTGTTGCTGTGGAAACCTGTAGCTCCTTTGGTCCTGATTCAAGGTCTTTCTTGCAGGATCTTGGACACTGCCTCAGGATGGCCATAGGTGAGACCCGGTCATTTTCTTTCCTGCTCCAGCGCATTTCAGTAGCTATTCAGACAGGCAATGCTGTCTCAGTGCTTGGGACCCTGCCCACCAATAATGATTGTGACAATGATCTCTTTGTTTAGTTGTTTATTTTTTCTTTCTGTTCATACTTGTCTTTTTTTTTTTTTTTCATATTCTGTACAATGTAATTTGTGGTTGTATGTCTTTGTTTTAATTGCTACATTCACTTGTCATAGTATTAATTGTTATGTAGCTGTATATATGTAGTATGTTATTATAATCATATAATAATATTATTATTATTATCACAATAATAAAAATAATAATAATAATAATAATAATAATAATAATGAGTATAAGCTCCTTCTCAATAAGAGAATAAGCTCCTCACCAATTGGGTTTTTGTGTGTGGGTAGGAGCAGAGGCAGCTGTTGATGCTAGTCGGATGTATCTTAGCCACCTACCACAAGACAAGGCAATAGTGAAAGTGGATTTCCGTAATGCTTTCAATAGCATACACGAGTCAACATGTTAAAAGCCGTGGAAGAATACATTCCAGAGTTATTGCCTTCTGTTCATGCGGGAGTTCAGCAGGGAGACCCTTAAGGCCCCCTATTTTTCTGCCTCTCTATTCACAAGATTGTTTCCAGCCGATCTTCAGAGTTCATTGTTTTCTATCTTGATGACGGTACACTTGGTGGCAGTTTTGAGGATTTGTAGGTAGATTTACATAGAATCGAGGTTGAGGGGCAGGCTTTAGACCAGCACTTGAATGTCACCAGGTCAGAATTGGTAGCACATAGCCCTTTAGTACTGTGCAATGCTTTCTCAGATTTTGCTGGCCTACAGTTCATTCATCCTGATCAG
>CAUJGJ010000087.1:874200-914200 GCA_963170055.1 Halisarca cf. caerulea
TATATGTCAATTGTGAATTAGGCAGATCTCCCACCGTAAATAGGAACTGCAAAAATCCTGAAGATTTGATTCATGAATGTTCAATTCATATTTTATGCTAAGAATCACTCTACTCTGCAAATTGTTCTAAAACCAGAAATTCTACACTGGTATGAGGTATGCTGTTATCTTAGGTGCCCCACTCCCTTACTTCCCAGTTGGCACATTTTACAGGTTTTAAGCAGAGTTTCTCAGAACTGATTGAAGGTATAGTTATTTCCTCTGGAATTAGTGGACTGTTACGTCTCAGCTAAATGCTCTCTACACCTTTGTTAGCTGCTTCCATCTGCACACCTATATCTGTACATTAGCTTTCACTATAAAGGTGCTTTTTTCCCAATTGCTGTCCTGTTTTGATGAGCAGGAATCAGTTAGCTAGTTTACCATTAGTAAACTAGCTAACTACTTAGCTAGATTACCATTAGTATATGTAAAGAGTTTGTTTTTACTACCAACCTCATGTTTATTCTGAAGGTGTGTCACGAAACAAGGTATTAGCATTTACTTGCAAGAGCCTACAGTTTGCAAGTATATTTTAACAGTGAGTTTTACAATGTGTTTTGTCATTATACATTTATGACTTAAGTGGAGTCTTGTTGGCAATAGCAGTTATGTGTATACCAATACTTGTTCATTAGCATTTTGCTTCTTGCGTAAAGTTTATTTGTTTATATAATGTGCATGATGTATCAGGGCTAAAGTGTACAATTTCTTATGTATGAAAATAAAATGCATAATTCATGCTACTTATAATAAAAACTCATGAGCGGATTTTAATTGACAATGCTACGAAGACTGATAGCTGCATTTTTGTGCAACATACCTTTCCACTACTATTACTTGTTGGCCATTTACTAGAGAGTGCTGTGTATATCACGAACAAGTTGTATCAGGTCTGTACATTGTAAAATGCTACTTGACATCCCTTTCTATTTGCAAGCCATTGTATTGAATCAAGCTCTGAAAGTTCGCTTGCGATAGTGTTAAGGTCCACTATCACGATTTTATTCCGAAACACTCATGGGTGGTGCTTATAAATTCCTTTAAAATGCTTCAATAACAAATAATCAACAAACTTTCTGAAGTATTGCTTGAAAGGATTACGCCATTTCTTTGTGAAGTCATATGTATTACATTATAAGAGGCATCCTAGTTGAGTGAATACCATACCTGATTTTTACAATAAAATATATATAGGTTCTAATCAGCCGCTCAACACAACGCTTTGCACATGCATTGTTGAAAGGTGTAGTAGAACTAATGAGGATAACATTTCACTTTCCCCAATGTCAAAAAAACTAAGAACTGAGAAGGTAGTGGTGTGAAATTGCTGGTAGGGTTCACAACAGACTGACTTGATAGTAGATACTGTAATTCTAATTTTCTAATTTTCACTCTAATTTTGCAGCAAAGCAAAAGGTCAAGGTTGGTAATTGAAAATGTAATGGTTAGAATCAGAACTAAAAATAGGGAAGTATGATGACAAATTAGAGTGACAAAAAGTAGGTACAAAATGGTGGCATTTTCACAACGGGTTCTTTTCGAAGTTACTGTAGTGCATGCATTTATCAGTGGGAGCTAAAATTGTTACTTAGCACTTCAAACATGAATTTGGTGAGTATGACATACTATAAGGTATGCATTTCCCTATTTGTTCTGATATTTTGCCAATTTTTGAGCAAATACTTATAATTTGAACATTCAAATGATTGGCACTACACTGTGCCTTGATAGACAACAAGCAAACATGACTGAGGCAGACATACCTATAAGGATCAAAATATGTTTTAACTTTGTAGCAGCCGAAAATTAGAGTCAAATACCAGAAAATATGGAAAGCCATTTTTCGTCAAAATTAATAAAATAACCAGATCCTGCTCAATTGAGCGACAAGTACTATGATATGATATATATGATACTATAATGCGAGTACTTAGGGAATCCACGGTATGCAAGCTACGTTTTGCTGCATGCACCTCACACAAAGTCCTAGGACCAATGTACTATTTTAGACAGAATTGGTAAATGTAACTGAAATTGAACGCTACAAGAAGGAGCACTAGTAGCTCTGCTTCCCATGTTATATTTATCATTTCACATGTAGTTATGGTGGTGAGTGTGAAGCAGTACATCCAGTGCTGTAAATTGGCAGTAAGTGATGAACTGAATAAGCAGCTTTCTGTAGTATCCATTAGTCAGAAAATGTCTAACTATATAGACAAAACAGAGAAATATAGCTTATACTATTGGACAGTGATTCGCTCTCCTAACCAAGAGGTACACAGTGGTTGTTTACTTAACCTCTGTGCAGTTAGCCCTTTCGTTTTACAATATTTTAAATCAAGTGCTGAAATGTTCTTCTCAGCAACCCAAGAACTGTGGATCTAGCCTATATATCATGGAGAAGTTTAGAAATTGCTTTTAAGTTTCCTGGTTACCATTCTTTAGGCAGGAGCTAGTCAGGAACTTTGTCTTCGTGTGATCAACATTGAAACATTGATCACCCTCCCCACCAGGAAGTCTTTATGTAGCACAAATTTACCTTTGTTGTGTACATGCAATTATAATGCCACATAGAAGTTTCGCCTTCACTGAAAGACAAAGCATAGCAGCTGACATAGCAATTTCTTCTTCATTCCCATTTATGCCTATGCTTCCTCTTATGGCATCACGATGTAGTCTCATTTTCTCAAACCGGAGGACAGGAAACATCCACACATAATTGCTTTTGTAGACTTTTCGGCAGTATTCCCCCCCCCCCCCCCCCCCCCCTCCCCATTTTAGGTTGTATCACACTAATATGGGTATCATTCTTCATGATTCAGCATAGTATACTATTGATTTTATAATGGAAAATCATGTCAGAGGACCTTCAACCCATTTTGCCCCATTTTGCCCCTTTTTATTCATGTGTACCGCATGAATCAAAAGGGGCAATGGTCCACAGCAAAACTGCATGTGTTTTTGTTTAGGCTAGATGTCACAATCATAACATGTGGCAGTATTACGTAGGTATATATGTCAAATTTTGGTGTATCTTATCTTTAGCTTGGAATAAGGGCGATTGGTAGCAGTCGCGAAGGATGGTCACGTGGTACCCTTATTCTCATGGATCAGAACCCTACCTGCCCTCCATTTTATATTGAAATGTAACTAGAATGGTGGCCATTTGCAATCCACCTCATGCCTTCTTGAAGATTCCTGTTTAATATGCACTAACTCAGAAAACTTATCTGTGAACAGAACTTTAGAATCATGCACACCTTATGTACCTACAGTCTATAATCCTGGATCATTTAGCTTGTTTTGAGAACCCCCTTTTGTTAAAGTGGTTTAAAGTGCTTTTGTGTAAACATGCTAAAGCAGAAGCATAACCAATGCAGCTAAACCACATTTTAGAGGTGGTTTAAAAGGGCCCCTGACATGAAATTGTTTTCTATTAGTGGATGATATTTAGACTATTTTACACTTTTTCTTTCTAGCAAATTTCACTTCTGAAGGAGAGTAAATGGAGGATTCACTGCAGAAATTCACCATTTTTGATTTAATTTGTGGGCTCTGTGTGGGTGAAACTGAGAGTGTGATTAAATGTACAAATTAGTGTCACTAAAATTTGAGAATATGTATAGATGTCTAAACATCGCAGGTAAACATGTCCTTGCCAATCATAATAATACATACAGTGCATACTTTACTGGTTTGTCATTTTTGGACTGTAATGTTTATCTTTATTTGGTTACCCTCAGTTTCCTCTTTTGTTGGATCAATCAAGTACTCCTCTTCTGTAGTTACGTAGTATCCACATGGCCAAACCTTGCAGGGCTTTCCAATGTATTTCTGTTTGATGGAAACTTTTAAACTGTCAAAGTACCCCATTGCTCATCAATGGCACGTACTCAATGGTATCTAAGTGCATAATAATATGTGAATGAAATTCTTGTACTTGGTATACCAACCTTGAGGTTCTGTATTGTATGTTGTGCAGTAGGAATGCCTTTCTATGTGTACTTGCATTATTTCTGTAGCTGGAGTCACCACACTTCTGTTCAAGGATTGAGGATGCTAAAGATAATGGATTGTTCAATGAATAACTTTAACCTTCTATTAATCATTGATGTTTTTCTTATCCACAAACAATTTGGTCATTTGGATTGTTAGATATTTTATTGTTATACTGTAGAGGTTCATTACTGTGGTGTATTTGTTAAAGGGAATAGTTATTGGAGCAGATCACAGCAGATGAATCATTCCATTTCAATCCGTAGGTCTTTATCAGTTGGTATATACAAAACTTAAGGAATAGTGAGACATTATGTAGTAGGTGTAAAGACAGGTTGAAATATAATTGACAGGTATAGTCTATACTGTATATGCAGGATACACAAAACAGGTGTTTGCATGGAGCATAAATTAGATGATGGGTGCTGATACAGGGGTGACGAGATACAAGTCCGCTGACGACCATCCACATGCAATGCCCACATGCATGCAGCCTGATCCTTCGACACTTTGAAGATGTAGCCTGTCTTATCTACTGAACGCCCACACATCCTGGCTGTTTCAGAAACCTGGTTGGATAGCTCAGTTACTGATGAACAGCTATATAGATTCATCTACCAGGTTGCAACGTTTTTCGTTCTGATCGTATATACATAATTGCAATGGTGGCAGTGTTGCTGTGTATATTGTCTTGATTGCATGCTTGCCTTGTTCTTTCCTGCATGAGCAATGGTACTTCTCCCTCCAGTGGTGAATTTCTGGGCCAGGACATCTGTGAAAACTTTAGTTGCTTCCATCCTTCTCTTGTTGTTGGCTGTTTTTATCGGCCTCGATCCTGATGTATCTAGCAACATTGAAGCTATAAAGGATGTTGAATAGGAAGTATCTAATATAACCTGTGGTGACTTAGTTCATTGTCCAGAACCTTTCAACAATTTATCTCATCCCAGCTCTTACCCAATGCATATCTACACCAACTTGTTACAACCTTACCTCGTGCTGCTTCGGCTTCCATCTTGGATCTCTTCCTCACCACTCCAGATATTCCTATTCACAAAGCACTTGTCCTTAACACTTCATTCCCTGATCATCTACTCCTCTTCTTCAGCTGAATGCTTCCATTTCCCATCCTTCTTCGCCTACATTAGTCAGTCTCCACTCCTTCAAAAACTTTGATAGCTCTAGTCAACCTTTCGTATGTTCTGTGGCAAATAATTGATTTATTTAATTTGATGATCCTGATGATAAAGTTGAAGTGTTTATAATCACTTATTCATTGATATTTTAGACAAGCATGCATCTTTTAATAAGACAGAGTGAAGAAAAACCCTACCCCGTGGATCTCTAAGAAAAGATCTTTGAATTTCCCCAAGGCCACAGTGCATCAATCCGAACTACTGCAGCCATTTTATTATTCATAGATTATGTCATTGAATATAATTATAGTGTCCCTGGAGGCAATCACCAAAGTAAAACCCACTAATGTTTTAATTCGGGCACAATTTACTATTATTAGTAAATTGTGCCCGAATTAAACATTAGTGGGTTTACTTTGGTTTTTCTTCCCGCCAACCTTTCTGGTTGTACGGTACTGCAATAATATGAATTAGACCAAGTATATTTCATTCAGAATGATGGAAGTTAGTTTAATTTGTGAATATACACAACTTCTATGAGGCAGTGCACTTGGAACACATAAATGAATCAGCATCGCAAAACATGGAACACAGACCACAACAAAGAGTGTGACACCATGCTTGCAATTTTAACATTGAACAAGCATGCAAAGTTTGTCATAGTCCTTTGACCAGGGTAGCCTGCAAAAGTAGTACACTGCCACTGTCCTACGTGGAATGTATCGGTCACATGTCGTTTGTCTTCTCTTAGATGTTGGGAAACTCTGAATACATTTATCCCCAAAACACGTGACAAGATGGTTTCGTATGGAAGATTGGATGAAGGTACATGTGCAAGGATCCAATCTCTTACATAGTAGGTAGGAAAGTAAAAGCGATGGCAAATAATCCACAATCAGATGCACCACTCTGACGTTGAACATCTACATGGTGAACTGAAAATGTAGGGTTATTGCATTTGACAATTGCAGCAATCTGGCGGTGGAGCTCTAATATTTAATAAATAGGGTCTACTATTCAATAAATAGGGATTACTATTTAATAAATAGTACATTTTTGAGTGTACAAACTTATTGAATATTTATACAAATGGCACCCTATACAAAACAACCATGCATAGCCGTAAGCAGGTATAGGTTAGGTTGGGTTAGGTAGACTGTCATACACCTTCACCACCGAATCTGATTCTGAAAGCACATTGGAAGCACAGATCCAATGGTTTCTCCACACATGCACAATCCGCACAAACTCTACTGATGATGACCTGAACTGGTTGCAGTGGCCTAGCACAGTGGTGTCTTGCAGGCCATTCTGTGATGGAAACTGTTCTTGAAGCAGTTTAATTCTGAGCAACATTGATATGCCTGTCAGTGAGCCAGTTACCAGATGTAATTATCTCCTTGTCACATGTATTCAGGGACAATTCTGGTATCCACTGATTCAGAGGGGGAAGTCTATAATTAGAATATGAAGATAATACGCAGCATACATAATATTTTTATGTACAATTATTAATAATAATGTAGTTACTGCATGCGTGGAACATGCATGCATGTCCAATTTTTACCTGGTGAAGTGAACCTGGTGAGTGCTTGGGTATATATAAGCAGGTATACATGTTGGAGATGCTTTGATAGGAGACAGCTTTGCTGTCAAAGTATCAAACTCTGGGAAATACCCTCCCTCACTCATATTAAGTGAACCACATGCAAAACCAACACATTCTAATTGTTCATTGCCATCCTCTGGCTCTGAGTCAGGGTTAGTCTTTTAAGAGGCTGGTTATCTTCATCGTCAACATCTGTGTGCTCCTGCATGTCATCTTTGCATCATATTGTTTAATTTCTTCCTCATCATCATCCTTAAATCAGCTTCCTTCTCTGGCATTAACTCCAGTTCAATGGGGAGCACAGCTTGTCTAAAATATAATTACGAAGTAATGGTATAACTGCTACAGCAACTGTTACTAATTATTCTTAGACTAATAAAATTGTTATATACACTCATTGGGCTGATATATAATTTGATTTATTATATAATTACGAAGTAATGGTATAAATGCTACAGCAACTGTTACTAATTATTCTTAGACTAATAAAATTGTTATATACACTCATTGGGCTGATATATAATTTGATTTAATAGCATGTACTAAATGTACTTACCGTGAACATATACGTAAGCTCAAATGGAGTCATCTTCATTGATTTCTGTTTGCAGGTTCTATAAGCAAATAGAACCCTGTCTAGAAACTCATCCCAATTGTTCTGCCCCTTAGAAACAAGCTTCAAAAGTGAAATGCTCAACCAAACCATTGTTTGAGGGTGGTAAGCTGTTGAAACACGATGTTCTACTTTGGTATAAGAGAATACAGCTTCAGATTCACTGCATTTATGAATTCTCTGCCTTGGTCACTGATCACCATTTTCACACTCCCAAAACTATATAAAATGAAGCATGAGACATGCTGTTATACTTTTACCATGCAATTCAGAGTACTATAATAAAAGTATATATGATACTTACATGGAACTTAATTACTGGCCATCATCTTGTATGGGGACAGGGCTACCCCTTTTGAAGATTTGCCTGGAAGAGCTCATACACACAGACACACACACACACACACACACACACACACACACACACACACACACACACACACACACACACACACACACACCAACAGGACAGGCAGTGTGATGAAATTATCACTGTCTCCATTTTTTACTTTCAAGTCGATAGCACCATTTTGTAGCCCATTGATTGTGTCTACACCTTAGGCCACTTACTGAAGTAGTCTACCAAAGTGACAATGAACCTATTACCATTTGCGGTAATGGGTAGTGGCCCAACTAGATCAATTCCAATCTACACAAAACAGTTTGAATACGATTACATCAGCCATGTAATGTCAACACTCGAGTCAGTCTTTTACCATCTTCCACACTTTTAATTGGGTTACACCGGAATTGGGTGCAGTGGTGCAACCTGCTTGCAAAACCTGCCATCATTCACTCTCTGGCAGGTGTCACAAGTTCTCACGATTGACTTCCCTCGCATCCTCGGACATGAGAGGCCAATAAAACCGACAAGTGATTTTGTCGTGTGTTTTGTTGCGGCCAAAATGAGCGCCTGAATAACCAGAACATGATACCATATTAAAACAAACTGCAAGTATAGATATGTATGCATTGCATCGGTTGCTTAAACACAAATTTAGTCTCACCATGTTATAATCGCTGTGATAGAAATCCAGAATATGGTGAGCCTTCTCTTTTGAGGAAATTACGATTTGCCATGGGTGGGAGACCTCATTTGCTTAAGTTGCTTGAAGCAACGCTGGAATGGTGAAGCATACCCAACTAAACCTTGTATAATGATCCTTGTTTTTTCTCCTTAAACTTTATCTTTGGTTCTTGTCCAGTTCATCTCAAAACTTGCCTTCTTGCAGGTATTTAAATACGCCGTTGTAATCTTCCATCCCTCTCCAATGTATGATCGTTTGCACCTGCGACACTAGCAACTTAAGTGAGAGGACACGTGAGCTTAAGGGAGGACATGTGTAGGATCACGTATCTGCAGGCTGCTGAATTGGGGGACATGTCGGTTATGACTAAAACATGAGATGGAATGGGACGAGCTGGGACAAATGTCACGTGACATGGGACGCCATGTGCGTGATTTGCGAGAGATGGCACGTGGTTCAAATGGGATGGTGAATATGGTGCATGGGGTGGATAAAAATGGCCGACAAGAATCAACGCTTAGACTGGAGTGAACAAAATCAACACATGCAGGACATGGGAAAGGTGTAGAGACAAGCAATGGCCAAATTTCAATGGTCTACGAACAACTTCGATGAATTAACTTGGAGTTAATGTGCAAATTGCTAATTCTTCCTCATTTAAGCTTATAGTACTCAGCAATGCTGTCTGTTAAGTTTTTGCTTCAATTTCTTCCACTCCCAGTATGTCAAGTATCATTGCCTGATACAATACGAAGACTACCGTATGCGTTGAATGTTTCGCGCGGTTTTAGTTTCGCGAATTTCGCAAATGAAGGGCAGTTCGCGAAACTATAATTCACTTAGAATCAAATTCACTTCTTCATTCTCATCAATCTGGTTTTCGCTCAAAGCACTCAACTCAATCACTTCTTCTCTACTGTACAGACAGATGGTATAAAGCACTAGATAATAAGGAACTCATTGCTGTCCTATTCCTAGATGTGTCAAAGGCCTTTGACACCGTAAACCATCCACTTCTTCTCTCCAAACTCTCAAAACTTGGTATTGCATCCTCTGCCCTTTCTTGGTTTCAGTCCTACATCTCCGACCGCACCCAAGTTACTTCTCTCTCTGGCTCCACCTCCTCTCCTGGCTTCCCTACTTCTGGTGTTCCACAGGGCTCCGTTCTTGGGCCTACACTCTTCTCCGCCTTCATAAATGACCTTCCCAAAGTTCTCCCTGATGACTCAACTCTTCTCTTTGCAGATGATACCACCATCTTTATCTCTGGAAAGGATCCTCAGCTTCTAAATCACTCACTACAATCATGCCTTGATCTAGCAAACAACTGGATGAAAGACAATGGATTCATACTAAATGTAAAAAAGTCCAAATGCATGCTCATTCACTCTCCTAGAACAAAAGGAACCACTCCACTCCTTCACATTCATCTTGGTGGTCAAAAATTGACCAGGTTTCCACTTTCAAGTTTCTTGGCATCCACATTAATGATACTCTAACATGGAACAGTCATATTGATCATCTCATAGGCAAAGTCTCCCGTAGTGTAAACCTTCTCAGGTGTCTTTCTTGGTTCCTTCCTCGTTCTGTTCTTACTCTGTACCTTAAATCTTATATCCTACCCTGCCTTGATTACTGTGATGTTGTATGGAAAAGTTGCACTAAAAATGACTCCCAAAGACTCCAAACCCTCTTCAACTATGCTTGTAGAATTGCCCTTCATCGTCCTCGGTTGCACTCTTCTTCTGCTCTGTGGTCTGAACTTGGTCTGACTTCTCTTGATGTTCGCAGAAATCTCCATCTGGCTGAAATGATGTACAAGTGTTTCAATTCTCTCGCTCCTCCATATCTCTCCTCCCTCTTTCAACCCCCTTCTCATTCCTATGAAACTCGTACTCGACACCTACCAAATCTTCCTCGTGTCAAAACTTCTTTTGGTCAACATGCCTTCAGCTTCTCTGGCCTCTCTGTTTGGCGTTCCTTACCATCATCACTGCGATCAGCTGAATCTGAAACCACCTTTTCAAGACTTACTCGCACCATGCAACAAACAGGATCACTATTATAATAGTAGTTTGCATGTCCTGCATGATAAACTGATTTGCCATATTTCTATTTAAATCTTCATTAGACTATTTACCCTTAATCTACTGATACTTTATTTGCATGTCCTTTATTTTAATTCATTGCAATTTAATTCACATCAGACTTTTTAATTCATATTTTTTTCCTTTTCTATCCTTTTTTTATCTCTGTTTTTGCTTTTTGTATCTTTTCCTGGGCGCCTAGAATAGTAGCCATTGGCTAAAGGCACTCCCAGATAAAATAAGCTTACCTAACCTAACCTAACCTAAATTCGCGAAAAGTCTCCTTCCCTAGGCCACCTTGGGGCAAATCGACGGATCGCCTACGCTTATCGGTAATGCGACACGTTATACATCTATTGTGCCTGAGAAATAGCGAGCAGAAACACGAAATAGTACGTGGCAAGTGTCCAACAATGGCATTGTTCTTTGGCGCTCCGACTCCAAGCGGATCTTCTCGGTTGCCTAACTCGCGTTCACACCAAAGGTCATCCCCATCTTGAGGACTCCTTATAAATGTGAAACCCACGCGTGCAGCTATCTATAATAATATATCAAACGACATCTTTCTAGGCAACACCTTGCCTTGCACTTGATACACTTTGAAACGTGGCGCTCGCGAAACTAAAAACGCGAATAAAACGGAAATCAGCGATTCGCGAAACTAAAAACGCGCGAAACATTTAACGCATACGGTATTTGCCAATTTTCACGGAGCACAAATTTTGTGGACCAAGGCTAATCTGTGAAAAATGCAAAAATTATGCGCCTTGAGAATTTAGCGCAATACAGTATCATAGTTATATGACTATGTTCAAAGGTATAATGTGCCTATTCTAAAAACAGAGAGGTGTTGTGTGTTTTACAAAGGAATTTGATTGAATAATATCACATTTTACTGTACACATTGTGCATACGGTAGTTCGTGAATGCTTTTGAAGTTGCTTGAAATATAGGCCTTCTGTGGTTCTCAAACAGAAGGGATCAAATTATATCAAATATCGCAATAGTCTGCACATGTAGCGTTTTCAAGATGTTCTATGAAGGTTATTTTTTGTGTTAGAAGAACTATCAATTTCACCAATCGTTACCTTTGGTTGGTGACATCATCATATTGCAGGAGCGCCATGTGCCAAACGGCGAGACTTCGTCAATAACTAAGATTCTTTCGGAAAACTGGTCATCTATCAATGGTTGTGTAGAGGAGCCATGTCACAGGAGTTAAATCACAATAGGTAAAGTTAAATTTTCACTGCTGATGAAAAGAAGAAAGAAGCTCAGGAAAAAAGCCCTTTTTGTGATATTTCATGTATACATAAGCACATTGTCAGCATCACCAAAATCACCATCTCCTCCCACTCTGTTGCAATTAGTTTGTGAACTATTAAACGACATCTTAAATATACTTAATGATGTCTCAAGAATTAGGCTGTTCATATATAGATTTAGAGTAATGTTTTTAACGTTATCGTTGCCAAAGAAATTACAATAACATTGTATACTTTGCTAACTTACAAAAATGTTATTTGTAGAAAATATATTTTATTATGCTTATTTTGCAAGATTTTTGCAATTTTGACAATTTTATAATGCATGCTCATAATTTATAGTAATGTTTCTAACGTTAACATTGCCAGATTAAAAAAAATATAAATACTTTGTGAACTTGCAAACATGTTATTTGTAGAAAAATGGAAATTAAGTACTAAGCATACTTCATAAGATAATTGCAATTTTGAAATTTTATGCTTTTCATACATTTGTAGTTATATATGCTAACGTTATCGTTTTCCAAAGAATTATTACCCAATGGTTTAGCAAACTTGATTGTTTCTGTTGCATATAAGGGTAGGCAGATCAAGATGCCCACATGCAGGGGGAGTTTAATGATTTAGTGGGAGACAATTAGGCCAACAGGCGATTCTTTTGCATGAAAGTTGCAAATCGGTCTAAGTCACATTGAATTCCAACCCATGGAAGTGGGCAAAGGTGCGCTACACGAGGGTCTCGAGGTAAAGTTTATCCTACTTACTGGCGTGTTATATTACTACTCCTACCTACTGGTGTGTTGTATGAGATGCAGCTAAAGTCAGAATCGTTTCGGTCCCTGGCCGCCCATGCAATTGTACATGACTGGAGAGTTCCGAAATCCTAGAATACTTCAATACAATGAATATTCAAATAGTTCGATACAATAATAATCAAATACTACCAACTGCAGGTTGTTGAGAACAAGGAAGATATGTCTCCACAAGAGAGGAGTACAGTCATGCAGCTCATTGAATAGTTTAATTCTTTCGTGGATTGCATGTTATAGTTGGTATGGCTGACACACAACATGTATAATGTTTATTCCAAGTGATTTCGTCCATCTGTTGCAGAGATAAGTGCTTTGGTAGCAGCCCTACTTTCTAAACAAATATGGTCATGGTGCCATCTCTGGTGCTGTTTAGCTTTACACATAAGTATATGCCCTTGGTGTAGAAATTTTATGCCTAGAGATCTTTTTGGGAGAGCTCATTCTCAGTGATAGTGCAACGGCATTTCCTAGAACTTGTACCAAAATGAAGCTTAAACAAAGAGCTATTATAATCTATATATTATAATACACTAGGAGAACATGCTTTTCTGAAAAGGCATGCTAATCACTACTGTTAGCTGAGGTGCCAGTTTGTAGACCCACCGCTCTCATGGTACCTTGTACGCAGGCATCATACGTTCAAAAGTAGTGAGGTTAGGCCTTTATGTCATCTTGTCCTGACAAACTCGTGAGCTTCAACTTTGGTGCTGTGATCCTAGTCTTGTCGAACGCATTGCTCCCCTTGTCTGTAACTGGGGTAGTGCTTCTCTTCAGCAGAACCATCAGTTGGTCCATTTGCATTTGCATCAGCCTTTGCTGCTGTTCAACCTCCCATTCTCGTCGCGCACACTCTTCCATGAAGATTTTTACTAGTTCAGTTAGGTCTGTTAATTCCATGCCCGTTCTGACTGCACCGTCTGTGTTCCTTGGGTTATCTCCATTCATACTAGTTTTGTATCTCAGACCTGATCTTGTAGTCATATACACAGTACTAGATAACACTTTGGCTGTAAGTCTAGTGAAAACGTCCGTCTACAGCAATCCCACTTTTGACACCAAGTTGTGTTGATATCCCGAGCTACGAATCCTTGATTAAATGCAAAACCGACAGATGGTCAATTCTAAAATATAAAATCAAGGGACTGGGACTAACCATAAGCGTAAGAACACTAAAACGCTACTCAACTAAAAGTTACAATCCAACTCAAAAGTTACTAAGTCCACGGCTGGAAATTGCTGCCTGCCATCTGGCATTTTCTAAATGAAACATGAATACGGCAGAGCATAATTGAGCTGGGCCAACCATTTGGCTGACTATTAAATTGAGAGCTGAGTGTCCACTCAAGGCTATTACATTCGAGTGGCAATTTGTTTTGCCAATCTCAAGGTTCACTGCTAAAGATTCCTTTGTATTGTGCATGTATGCATGTACGTATGTACATAATATATGGTACATAATATGGTCACAAATATATGGTACATAATATGGTCAGAAATGGCTGACCAACCTTCAAAATGTCCTACCAATATAACACTGGGTCATTCGTTTGTCCCAGCAAATGTCAAATGCTATTTCTACCACTGTAAGTCCATGAGTAAACATTGAACAAACACCAAGCAAACCATACACATGAATGCATAACTGGTTACACCTATTATATATCATAACAGTTACAACAATGTTCACAGCAGCTATATACACATCATACATTACACGATAACAAGATTACACATACACTACCATATATGCCACAAACGCATTCAACACGACCATATATGCCACAGCGCATTCAATTCATTGAAATCGACAAGGTTCTCTTCTGAACACCAGGAGCGTTTGTCCTCCTCTTGCTCCAATCCTCATCAACACATACAGGGATCCACCCTACCTCTTTGTCAATGGTGAATCCATTCTTTCGCAAAAAGGGGCAATGAAGGGAGACCCCTTAGCCATGGCAATGTATGCCTTATGAACTTTGCCACTTATTCAGAAATTGCAATCACTTGCTAACCAAGTCTGGTATGCAGATGATTCCGCAGCTGGTGCCACCATTGAACGTTTTTGAAAAACTGGTGGGATAAATTGAGTGAGGAAGGGCCTAAATATGGGTTATAAGCTAACAGCATTAAGACTACTTGTTGAAGAGGAGTACCTTCAATTGGCCAAAGAGAAATTTGGAGAATCCGGTATTGTGATCGTAACTGTTGGAGTACGTATCTAGGTGGTGGAAATTGTTCATCTGCTTTTGTGGAGGAGAAAATCTGAAGTAAAGTTTCTGAACGGAATTAAAAGTGAGTTAATCAAATTGGCAAAGATTGCAGAGACACAAGCCCACACTGCTTATGCTGCCCTCACACACGGTCTTCAATCAAAGTGGTCCTATCTCATGTGTATCACTAAATGGGACACCCTGACTTCATCTGATCTCTTGGGCCCAATTGAAGAACTCTAGTCTCAAAGATATTGCCTACACTCACTGGTCAAGCGTGTCCTGGTGATGTTACTTGAGCCTTACTTTCTCTCCCACCCTGTTTGAGAGGCTTAGGCATAAGCAATCCCACAATCACAGCAATTGAGGCATTTGAAACTTGATGACATCCCCTGTTGGCTTAGACTTTTGCAGTTCACAAAGAAATGCCTCTTTTCTCCGTAAAGGGGTGGGAAACGATGGAACTTGGCATCCTTAGTTAACAAGCAGGTGTATCAGGAGCACCTTAACCTTGAAGCTTCTTCCAATAACCAAACTAACAGCTATATGTCAAGGCCATCATCCAAGTCACGCAACCCATTGGAGAATCTAGCTGCCAGAGTGTCGAGTAAGCTGGAGGAGGGCAATTATAAGGGAGCAGTCAGATTAGCAAGTAGTGAAGATGTCACGGCTGAACATACCAATGACATCCTGGAAGCCCTGAGACGAAAACACCCTCCTCCACATGCAGATTCCTCCATTGTCCACCTTGACAGTGGAACCCCCCTACAAGTCCCCATTGACACCGAGTTAATTAGGAATGCAATTACTTCTTTTCCCAATGGTTCAGGAGGAGACCCTGATGGTCTCCTTCCTCAACACCTTAAGGACCTCACTGATCCCTCGGCAGGGGATGGTGGTGTGCTCCTCTTGAAGGCATTGACAATACTGATCTGTTTGATGCTCGAAGGTAGAATGCCAAAGGCTATCCGCCCTCTCTTGTTTGGTGCAAACCTAATAGCTCTCAGGAAGAAAGGAGGTGGTGTTCGTCCAATCGGCATAGGTAACACCATCAGGAGACTAGCTTCCAAATGTGCCTGTCTGCATGCTCTAAAATCTTGCCCTGACATCCTGGCTCCCCATCAGCTGGGTTTTGGAGTTCCCGGAGGGGCTGAAGCAGCAGTGCATGCCAGCAGAATTTACCTCAACCACCTCCCACCCAACAAGGCCATACTAAAGGTGGACTTCACAAATGCCTTCAACTGTATCAGACGTGATAGAATGCTTGACGCCACCAAAGAGTTTATCCCTGATCTGTTGCCATAGATTCACTCTGCATATTCTGCTCCATCAGTATTGCTGTGGGGAAGTGATGAGATCTCTTCTTCGGAGAGGATCCAACAAGGAGATCCAATTGGTCCACTATTATTCTGCATCACCACCCATAAGCTTGTATCTAGTCTATCATCTGAGTTCAAGGTGTTTTACTTGGACGATGGCACGACAGGTGGCAACCTGGATGGTATCACTTCTGACTTAAGGAGAATCCAAGAGCAAGATCAAGACCTCTGTGCCTTAATGTGGAAAAGTCGGAATTGGTATCTCATGACCATTCTTCTGTGATGGGTGCACTGTCCTCCTTTCCCGGGCTCCAGTTTGTCCACACTCAACAAGCCACACTTTTGGGTTCTCCCCTAGGAGACAATGCTATGGATTTGTGCCTTCAAATCCAACTTCACCAGTTGTAGATTATCGGGGAACGTTTGTGCCTCCTCCAATCACATGATGCCCTCACCATCCTTCGTACCTTGCCCAAGCTCCCGTACATTTTGCGCACATCTCCTGCTTTCTTGTCATCACTTTTGGTATCATGGGACAACCTACTGCGGTCCATTGTCTCTAGAATCACTAATATGTGTAGATTTTCGTCCCGAGGATCCATCCTGGCTTCAAGCCACCCTCCCGATCAATTCTAGTGGTCTGGGTATCAGGAGTGCCTCTCATCTTGCTCCCTCTACCTTTTTGGCCTCCGCTGATGAAGCCTCCAAGCTCATACACCATCTCCTACCTCACAACCTGGTTGACATCACCTACTCAGAGAGGGACTTAGCTTTGTTCTCCTGGAGTCAGGATCTTCCTCCAGACACCCCTCTGCCTTCCTCCCCCAGTCAGCAGAGGTCCTGGGACAAACCAAGAGTTGATGTTTTGTTTGAGTCTCTTCTTTCAAGCTGTAGTGACCTAGAATCTAGAGCCCGCCTACTGGCCACCAGAACAAGGGAATCAGGGACATGGCTCCATGCAGCACCAGTATCCTCCCTTGGGCTGCAGTTGTCCAATGATGCTGTGCAGATCACTATTGGTCTGAGAGTAGGTGCTTCCATTGTTCAACCCCACTCTTGCGCATTGTGTGGCAAAGAAGTGGATCATCTTGCCCGACATGGCTTGAGCTGCAAGTCTAGCCAGGGTAGAACTCCTAGGCATAACAACTTGAATGCCATTATCCACCGTGCCCTAAGTGCAGCTAAAGTTCCATCCCGTCTTGAACCATCTGGCCTTAATTCACCATTCAGATGGTAAACGCCCAGATGGCATGACAATGGTCCCGTGGTCCCAGGGAAAGTTCCTAGTCTGGGACGCCACATGTGTCAACACTTTCTGTCCCTCAAACCAACTCTGAGCTTCCTTGGAACCTGGGGGAGCAGCTGCATATGCAGAACTTGAGAAGACAAGAAAGTATGCCCACCTGGATCATACGTATCATTTCCAACCTGTTGCTGTGGAAACCTGTGGCTCCTTTGGTCCTGATTCAAGGTCTTTCTTGCAGGATCTTGGACACTGCCTCAGGATGGCCATAGGTGAGACCCGGTCATTTTCTTTCCTGCTCCAGCGCATTTCAGTAGCTATTCAGACAGGCAATGCTGTCTCAGTGCTTGGCACCCTGCCCACCAATAATGATTGTGACAATGATCTCTTTGTTTAGTTGTTTATTTTTTCTTTCTGTTCATACTTGTCTTTTTTTTTTCATATTCTGTACAATGTAATTTGTGGTTGTATGTCTTTGTTTTAGTTGCTACATTCACTTGTCATAGTAGTAATTGTTATGTAGCTGTATATATGTAGTATGTTATTATAATCATATAATAATATTATTATTATCACAATAATGATAATAATAATGATAATAATAGTATTAATAATGATAATAACAGTATTAATAATTGAGAAAAAATGGTGGCAAGCGCGTGCCTTCGATCGCGCTCCCAATCTCGCTGCTGCCCCTGCATGAAGAATGGTCGTTGTATTAGATGTCAATGTGTGAAAAAAGGTTTATCTTGTATTGACTGTTGGCCATCCTTGTCAAATCCAAAGAGATGTGAAATTTTTGATCAGTCGCTGTCAGATCACGCTCCTAATGCTCCTACCGCCGCGACCAGGACTAGAAATGATCAGTCGTTTGTAGGATCATCCTTAGGTGGACCAACCCCCTCTGGAGAAAGCATCAACAGTTCCACCGACAATTCTACACGTTCCGATGCCGATTCCATGAATACCGTAAACGGGCAGCAGAGAAGTCACCTCACTGATGTTTCAGCCAGCGGGCGTGTTACTGCAGAAACCTCCTTCGACATACAGCTACTTACATCTTTTCTTGGCAAGCCCAGAAAGATATTGAAGAGAATTCCGCGTTCGTCCCTAACACCAGCAGCCAGAAAGTTGGCTACTTTGATCGATCAAGTAACCACTCGTAATGACATCCCTTCCTGGTCTCAACTCCTTCAGTTCCCTAAGAAATGCCTTTTCACGCCTCCAAGGGGCGGCATAAGATGGAAGCTATCATCATTAGTCAATAACCAGATATCAGCAGAATCCAGTAACTCTGGCAATTTTCCCAGTAATCTCGATCGCAGAGGTAAAGCAGGGGCTAGAACACAGATTGATTCACTCGCTGCCAGAGTCTCAAGCAAGCTTGAAGAGAGTGACTACAAAGGTGCAGTCATGTTAGTTTGCAGTGAGGATGTGTTTGCTACACATGATAGCCATACCCTGGAAGCCCTTAGGGCAAAGCACCCCCCCTCCTCATCCTGACTCGCAGACATCAGACGCAGACTACAGTGCCCCCTTGTCTTTCCACCTAGACAAAGGGGTAGTTATGAAGGCAATTTCATCCTTCCCTAAGGGTTCAGGTGGAGGTCCTGATGGTCTCCTCCCCCAGCACCTAAAAGACCTGACAGGCCCTACTGCAGGAGATGGTGGGGTGTCCCTATTGTCCTCTCTAGTGGGGTTACTGTCACTGATACTGGAAGGGAGAACTCCTCAAGCTATACGTCCCATCATTTTTGGAGCCAATTTGATAGCTTTAACAAAGAAAGATGGAGGGATTCGACCCATCGCCATTGGTTGTACCTTAAGAAGATTAGCTTCAAAATGTGCATGTATACATGCAATGGAATCGATTCCTCAATTCTTGTCTCCTTATCAACTGGGGTTTGGAGTTCCTGGAGGAGCTGATGCAGCAGTTCATGCCTCTCGGATCTTTCTCAACTCACTACCATCAGATAAGGCTTTGCTGAAAGTTGATTTTAGCAATGCCTTTAACACTATCAGACGTGACAAGATCCTTGAAGCTACCGAAGCACACATCCCAGCTCTATTGCCATTCGTTCATTCTGTCTACTCCTCCCCATCAACTCTCCTGTGGGAAGGTGAACTGTTACTATCATCTGAGGGAATCCAGCAGGGGGACCCTCTCGGTCCTATGCTATTTTGCATTGCAATCCACAGCTTAGTGTCCAACCTGGAGTCCGAGTTCAAAGTTTTCTTTCTAGACGATGGCACCTTGGGGGGTACTTTTGGTAGTTTGTCTGCCGATTTGAAGAGAATTGAGGAAATTGGCCAATCCCTTGGTCTATCCCGCAATATGTCAAAGTCAGAACTGATTTGTCACAACAGGTCAGCTGCAGATACCATGGTTTCCAATTTCCCAGGCCTTAGATTCACTGTTCCTCAAGAAGCCACTCTGTTAGGGTCCCCTTTGGGTCCCCTTTCCATGGAAGTTTGTCTTGACGCCCAGATTCGGCAGTTGAAGCTGGTTGGGGAACGTCTCTGCCATCTGGAGGCCCATGATGCCATCACCATTTTGCGCCACTCCTTCACCATCCCAAAGCTTCAGCATGTATTGCGCACATCTCCAACTTTCTCATCACCGCTTCTGACATCTTGGGATAATCTGCTTTTGTCCATTGTCTCCCGAATCACCAACATAGATTTCAGATCAGGAGATTCACCTTGGCTGCAGGCAACACTTCCAGTTGGATCTGGTGGCCTAGGGTTTAGGAGTGCTCTTCATCTTGCACCTTCTGCCTTCTTGGCTTCTGCTGATGGAGCATCTGCCCTAGTTCAACAACTACTTCCAGCGCATCTGTCATCCATTGCCTACAGTGAAAGGGACTCAGCCCTAGCCATATGGCGTGTTGGCCTTCCAGAAGACACATCTCTTCCCATTGGGAGCTAGGCATAGACAGAAGTCTTGGGACAAACCAAGGGTTGAGCAATTATACCACTCAATTTTGTCCAATTGTGAAGATGAGCTATGTAGGGCCCGGCTCCTAGCAGCTGCCTCTAGTCATTCAGGGGCATGGCTTTATGCACCTCCAGTCTCATCCCTTGGCCTGCGAATGTGCAATGATACAATCCGTGTTGCTGTTGGCCTAAGAGTGGGAGCAATGATTTGTCAACCTCACATTTGTGAATTGTGTGGTAAGGATGCAGATTCATTTGGCCACCACGGATTGTCCTGCAGATCAAGTCAAGGTCGATCGACTCGTCACCATGCTCTGAACACCATCATTTCCCGCTCTTTGGCAGCTACTAGCGTACCTTCTCGCCTAGAACCAACAGGACTCCATCGTGCTGATGGAAATCGCCCCTATGGCATTTCCATGACTCAATGGTCAGAGGGGAGGTTTCTGGTGTGGGATGCTACCTGTGTAGATACCTTCTGTCAATCCCACAGGAGAAGATGTGCTACAGAGGCAGGAGCAGCGTCTGCTTATGCTGAGGAGGAAAAGAAGAAGAAGTATGCACATCTCAGCCACAGCTACTTTTTCCAACCTGTTGCTGTGGAAACGTCAGGCTCAGTTGGAGTGGAGTCCATGGCCTTCTTGAAGGACCTCGGCCACCGTGTGAAAATGGCCACGGGAGAGCCTCAGTCCTTTTCTTTCCTCATGCAGAGGCTTGCGATTGCTGTCCAAGTGGGAAACGCAATTTCGGTGCTGGGTACCCTTGGCTCTTGCGATGCTGAGGTTTAACTAGCTAGTTTTAATGATTATTAGTTATTCTTATTATTTTGCTTGATGCTTGTATGTAATGTTTATGTAGTATGTGTACCTCATTTTCTGTTTATTATTGTAGTCATCATTGATCAATTGTTTTTTATTGGCCTCACACGACATTCACTTTTAATTTCCATGCATATTTTGATCATTATATAATAATAATAATAATAACATTTTTTCATCACAATATTTTATTTACTCATCACTTGTTCCTATTCTTTCTTCTCATAATAATATCAATAATATTAAAAATAATAATAATGATGATAATAATGATAATAATAATAATAACAATAATAATAATGAGTATAAGCTCCTTCTCAATAAGAGAATAAGCTCCTCACCAATTGGGTTTTTGTGTGTGGGGAGGAGCAGAGCAGATGTTTCCAGCCTATCTTCAGAGTTTATTGTTTTCTATCTTCATCATGTGCAATTTCATGCTATTCTTGACTTCTCATGCATGTTTCATGCATTGCCAAAGTCATTAAACTTATAGCTGCGGTGATTTCTCCAATAAATTGTTCCTGACATAAATAAAAAATCGCAATTTTCTTTTCTAAGTTATTTGCAAATCTTGCTATTTCATGCTATTCTTGACTTCTCATGCATGTTTCATGCATTGCCAAAGTCATTAAACTTATAGATGCGGCGTTTTCTCAAATAAATTGTTCCTGACAGAAATAAAAAATCGCAATTTTCTTTTCTAAGCTATTTGCAAATCTTGCAATTTCATGCTATTCTTGACTTCTCATGCCTGTTTCATGCATTGCCAAAGTCATTAAACTTATAGCTGCGGCGTTTTCTCAAATAAATAGTTCGTGACAGAAATAAAAAATCGCAATTTTCTTTTCTAAGCTATTTGTAAATTTTGCAATTTCATGCTATTCTTGACTTCTTATGCATGTTTCATGCATTGCCAAAGTCATTAAACTTATAGCTGCGGCGTTTTCTCAAATAAATTGTTCCTGACAGAAATAAAAAAATCGCAATTTTCTTTTCTAAGCTATGTGCAAATCTTGACATTTCATGCTTTTCTTGACTTCTCATGCATTTTTCATGCATTGCCAAAGTCATTAAACTTATAGCTGTGGTGTTTTCTCAAATAAATTGTTCCTGACAGAAATAAAAAATCGCAATTTTCTTTTCTAAGTTATTTGAAAATCTTGCTATTTCATGCTATTATTCACTTCTCATGCATGTTTTATGCATTGCCAAAGTCATTAAACTTGTAGCTGCGGTGATTTCTCAAATAAATTGTTTGTGAGAGAATTAAAAAAATCGCAAGTTTCTTTTCTAAGCTATTTGCAAATCTTGCAATTTCATGCTATTCTTGACTTCTCATGCATGTTTCATGCATTGCCAAAGTCATTAAACTTATAGCTGCGGCGTTTTCTCAAATAAATTGTTCCTGACAGAAATAAAAAATCCCAATTTTCTTTTCTAAGCTATTTGCAAATCTTGCAATTTCATGCTATTCTTGACTTCTTATGCGTGTTTCTTGCATTGCCAAAGTCATTAAACTTATAGCTGCGGCGTTTTCTCAAATAAATTGTTCCTGACAGAAATAAAAAATCGCAATTTTCTTTTCTAAGCTATTTGCAAATCTTCCTATTTCATGCTATTCTTGACTTCTCATGCATGTTTCATGCATTGCCAAAGTCATTAAACTTATAGCTGCGGTGTTTTCTCAAATAAATTGTTCCTGACAGAAATAAAAAATCGCAATTTTCTTTTCTAAGATATTTGGAAATATTGCTATTTCATGCTATTATTGACTTCTCATGCATGTTTGATGCATTGCCAAAGTCATTAAACTTATAGCTGCGGTGATTTCTCAAATAAATTGTTCGTGAGAAAATTAAAAAAATCGCAAGTTTCTTTGCTAAGCTATTTGCAAATCTTGCAATTTCATGCTATTCTTGACTTCTCATGCATGTTTCATGCATTGCCAAAGTCATTAAACTTATAGCTGCGGTGTTTTCTCAAATAAATTGTTCCAGAGAGAATTAAAAAAATCGCAATTTTCTTTTCTAAGCTATTTGCAAATCTTGCAAATTCATGCTATTCTTGGCTTCTCATGCATGTTTCATGCATTGCCAAAGTCATTAAACTTATAGCTGCGGCGTTTTCTCAAATAAATTGTTCGTGACAGAAATAAAAAATCCCAATTTTCTTTTCTAAGTTATTTGCAAATCTTGCAATTTCATGCTATTCTTGACTTCTTCTGCGTGTTTCTTGCATTGCCAAAGTCATTAAACTTATAGCTGCGGCGTTTTCCCAAATAAATTGTTCCTGACAGAAATAAAAAATCGCAATTTTCTTTTCTAAGCTATTTGCAAATCTTGCAATTTCATACTATTCTTGACTTCTCATGCATGTTTCATGCATTGCCAAAGTCATTAAACTTATAACTGCGGTGTTTTCTCAAATAAATTGTTCCTGACAGAAATAAAAAATCGCAATTTTCTTTTCTAAGCTATTTGCAAATCTTGCAAATTCATGCTATTCTTGACTTCTCATGCATGTTTCATGCATTGCCAAAGTCATTAAACTTATAGCTGCGGTGTTTTCTCAAATAAATTGTTCCTGACAGAAATAAAAAATCCCAATTTTCTTTTCTTAGTTATTTGCAAATCTTGCTATTTCATGCTATTCTTGACTTCTCATGCATGTTTCATGCATTGCCAAAGTCATTAAACTTATAGATGCGGCGTTTTCTCAAATAAATTGTTCCTGACAGAAATAAAAAATCGCAATTTTCTTTTCTAAGCTATTTGCAAATCTTGCAATTTCATGCTATTCTTGACTTCTCATGCATGTTTCATGCATTGCCAAAGTCATTAAACTTATAACTGCGGTGTTTTCTCAAATAAATTGTTCCTGACAGAAATAAAAAATCGCAATTTTCTTTTCTAAGTTATTTGGAAATATTGCTATTTCATGCTATTATTGACTTCTCATGCATGTTTGATGCATTGTCAAAGTCATTAAACTTATAGCTGCGGTGATTTCTCCAATAAATTGTTCCTGAAAGAATTAAAAAAATCGCAATTTTCTTTTCTAAGCTATTTGCAAATCTTGCAAATTCATGCTATTCTTGACTTCTCATGCCTGTTTCATGCATTGCCAAAGTCATTAAACTTATAGCTGTGGCGTTTTCTCAAATAAATAGTTCGTGACAGAAATAAAAAATCGCAATTTTCTTTTCTAAGCTATTTGTAAATTTTGCAATTTCATGCTATTCTTGACTTCTTATGCATGTTTCATGCATTGCCAAAGTCATTAAACTTATAGCTGCGGCGTTTTCCCAAATAAATTGTTCCTGACAGAAATAAAAAATCGCAATTTTCTTTTCTAAGCTATTTGCAAATCTTGCAATTTCATGCTATTCTTGACTTCTCATGCATGTTTCATGCATTGCCAAAGTCATTAAACTTATAGCTGCGGTGATTTCTCCAATAAATTGTTCCTGACATAAATAAAAAATCGCAATTTTCTTTTCTAAGTTATTTGCAAATCTTGCTATTTCATGCTATTCTTGACTTCTCATGCATGTTTCATGCATTGCCAAAGTCATTAAACTTATAGCTGCGGCGTTTTCTCAAATAAATAGTTCGTGACAGAAATAAAAAATCGCAATTTTCTTTTCTAAGCTATTTGTAAATTTTGCAATTTCATGCTATTCTTGACTTCTTATGCATGTTTCATGCATTGCCAAAGTCATTAAACTTATAGCTGCGGCGTTTTCTCAAATAAATTGTTCCTGACAAAAATAAAAAAATCGCAATTTTCTTTTCTAAGCTATGTGCAAATCTTGACATTTCATGCTTTTCTTGACTTCTCATGCATTTTTCATGCATTGCCAAAGTCATTAAACTTATAGCTGTGGTGTTTTCTCAAATAAATTGTTCCTGACAGAAATAAAAAATCGCAATTTTCTTTTCTAAGTTATTTGAAAATCTTGCTATTTCATGCTATTATTCACTTCTCATGCATGTTTTATGCATTGCCAAAGTCATTAAACTTGTAGCTGCGGTGATTTCTCAAATAAATTGTTTGTGAGAGAATTAAAAAAATCGCAAGTTTCTTTTCTAAGCTATTTGCAAATCTTGCAATTTCATGCTATTCTTGACTTCTCATGCATGTTTCATGCATTGCCAAAGTCATTAAACTTATAGCTGCGGCGTTTTCTCAAATAAATTGTTCCTGACAGAAATAAAAAATCCCAATTTTCTTTTCTAAGCTATTTGCAAATCTTGCAATTTCATGCTATTCTTGACTTCTTATGCGTGTTTCTTGCATTGCCAAAGTCATTAAACTTATAGCTGCGGCGTTTTCTCAAATAAATTGTTCCTGACAGAAATAAAAAATCGCAATTTTCTTTTCTAAGCTATTTGCAAATCTTCCTATTTCATGCTATTCTTGACTTCTCATGCATGTTTCATGCATTGCCAAAGTCATTAAACTTATAGATGCGGCGTTTTCTCAAATAAATTGTTCCTGACAGAAATAAAAAATCGCAATTTTCTTTTCTAAGCTATTTGCAAATCTTGCAATTTCATGCTATTCTTGACTTCTCATGCCTGTTTCATGCATTGCCAAAGTCATTAAACTTATAGCTGCGGCGTTTTCTCAAATAAATAGTTCGTGACAGAAATAAAAAATCGCAATTTTCTTTTCTAAGCTATTTGTAAATTTTGCAATTTCATGCTATTCTTGACTTCTTATGCATGTTTCATGCATTGCCAAAGTCATTAAACTTATAGCTGCGGCGTTTTCTCAAATAAATTGTTCCTGACAAAAATAAAAAAATCGCAATTTTCTTTTCTAAGCTATGTGTAAATCTTGACATTTCATGCTTTTCTTGACTTCTCATGCATTTTTCATGCATTGCCAAAGTCATTAAACTTATAGCTGTGGTGTTTTCTCAAATAAATTGTTCCTGACAGAAATAAAAAATCGCAATTTTCTTTTCTAAGTTATTTGAAAATCTTGCTATTTCATGCTATTATTCACTTCTCATGCATGTTTTATGCATTGCCAAAGTCATTAAACTTGTAGCTGCGGTGATTTCTCAAATAAATTGTTTGTGAGAGAATTAAAAAAATTGCAAGTTTCTTTTCTAAGCTATTTGCAAATCTTGCAATTTCATGCTATTCTTGACTTCTTATGCGTGTTTCTTGCATTGCCAAAGTCATTAAACTTATAGCTGCGGCGTTTTCTCAAATAAATTGTTCCTGACAGAAATAAAAAATCGCAATTTTCTTTTCTAAGCTATTTGCAAATCTTCCTATTTCATGCTATTCTTGACTTCTCATGCATGTTTCATGCATTGCCAAAGTCATTAAACTTATAGCTGCGGTGTTTTCTCAAATAAATTGTTCCTGACAGAAATAAAAAATCGCAATTTTCTTTTCTAAGTTATTTGGAAATATTGCTATTTCATGCTATTATTGACTTCTCATGCATGTTTGATGCATTGCCAAAGTCATTAAACTTATAGCTGCGGTGATTTCTCAAATAAATTGTTCGTGAGAAAATTAAAAAAATCGCAAGTTTCTTTGCTAAGCTATTTGCAAATCTTGCAATTTCATGCTATTCTTGACTTCTCATGCATGTTTCATGCATTGCCAAAGTCATTAAACTTATAGCTGCGGTGTTTTCTCAAATAAATTGTTCCAGAGAGAATTAAAAAAATCGCAATTTTCTTTTCTAAGCTATTTGCAAATCTTGCAAATTCATGCTATTCTTGGCTTCTCATGCATGTTTCATGCATTGCCAAAGTCATTAAACTTATAGCTGCGGCGTTTTCTCAAATAAATTGTTCGTGACAGAAATAAAAAATCCCAATTTTCTTTTCTAAGTTATTTGCAAATCTTGCAATTTCATGCTATTCTTGACTTCTTCTGCGTGTTTCTTGCATTGCCAAAGTCATTAAACTTATAGCTGCGGCGTTTTCCCAAATAAATTGTTCCTGACAGAAATAAAAAATCGCAATTTTCTTTTCTAAGCTATTTGCAAATCTTGCAATTTCATACTATTCTTGACTTCTCATGCATGTTTCATGCATTGCCAAAGTCATTAAACTTATAACTGCGGTGTTTTCTCAAATAAATTGTTCCTGACAGAAATAAAAAATCGCAATTTTCTTTTCTAAGCTATTTGCAAATCTTGCAAATTCATGCTATTCTTGACTTCTCATGCATGTTTCATGCATTGCCAAAGTCATTAAACTTATAGCTGCGGTGTTTTCTCAAATAAATTGTTCCTGACAGAAATAAAAAATCCCAATTTTCTTTTCTTAGTTATTTGCAAAATCTTGCTATTTCATGCTATTCTTGACTTCTCATGCATGTTTCATGCATTGCCAAAGTCATTAAACTTATAGATGCGGCGTTTTCTCAAATAAATTGTTCCTGACAGAAATAAAAAATCGCAATTTTCTTTTCTAAGCTATTTGCAAATCTTGCAATTTCATGCTATTCTTGACTTCTCATGCATGTTTCATGCATTGCCAAAGTCATTAAACTTATAACTGCGGTGTTTTCTCAAATAAATTGTTCCTGACAGAAATAAAAAATCGCAATTTTCTTTTCTAAGTTATTTGGAAATATTGCTATTTCATGCTATTATTGACTTCTCATGCATGTTTGATGCATTGTCAAAGTCATTAAACTTATAGCTGCGGTGATTTCTCCAATAAATTGTTCCTGAAAGAATTAAAAAAATCGCAATTTTCTTTTCTAAGCTATTTGCAAATCTTGCAAATTCATGCTATTCTTGACTTCTCATGCATGTTTCATGCATTGCCAAAGTCATTAAACTTATAGCTGCGGCGTTTTCTCAAATAAATTGTTCGTGATAGAAATAAAAAATCGCAATTTTCTTTTCTAAGCTATTTGCAAATCTTGCAAATTCATGCTATTCTTGACTTCTCATGCCTGTTTCATGCATTGCCAAAGTCATTAAACTTATAGCTGTGGCGTTTTCTCAAATAAATTGTTCCTGACAGAAATAAAAAATCGCAATTTTCTTTTCTAAGCTATTTGTAAATTTTGCAATTTCATGCTATTCTTGACTTCTTATGCATGTTTCATGCATTGCCAAAGTCATTAAACTTATAGCTGCGGCGTTTTCCCAAATAAATTGTTCCTGACAGAAATAAAAAATCGCAATTTTCTTTTCTAAGCTATTTGCAAATCTTGCAATTTCATGCTATTCTTGACTTCTCATGCATGTTTCATGCATTGCCAAAGTCATTAAACTTATAGCTGCGGCGTTTTCTCAAATAAATTGTTCCTGACAGAAATAAAAAATCCTAATTTTCTTTTCTAAGCTATTTGCAAATCTTCCTATTTCATGCTATTCTTGACTTCTCATGCATGTTTCATGCATTGCCAAAGTCATTAAACTTATAGCTGCGGTGTTTTCTCAAATAAATTGTTCCTGACAGAAATAAAAAATCGCAATTTTCTTTTCTAAGTTATTTGGAAATATTGCTATTTCATGCTATTATTGACTTCTCATGCATGTTTGATGCATTGCCAAAGTCATTAAACTTATAGCTGCGGTGATTTCTCAAATAAATTGTTCGTGAGAAAATTAAAAAAATCGCAAGTTTCTTTGCTAAGCTATTTGCAAATCTTGCAATTTCATGCTATTCTTGACTTCTCATGCATGTTTCATGCATTGCCAAAGTCATTAAACTTATAGCTGCGGTGTTTTCTCAAATAAATTGTTCCAGAGAGAATTAAAAAAATCGCAAGTTTCTTTGCTAAGCTATTTGCAAATCTTGCAATTTCATGCTATTCTTGACTTCTCATGCATGTTTCATGCATTGCCAAAGTCATTAAACTTATAGCTGCGGTGTTTTCTCAAATAAATTGTTCCAGAGAGAATTAAAAAAATCGCAATTTTCTTTTCTAAGCTATTTGCAAATCTTGCAATTTCATGCTATTCTTGACTTCTCATGCATGTTTCATGCATTGCCAAAGTCATTAAACTTATAGCTGCGGCGTTTTCTCAAATAAATTGTTCCTGACAGAAATAAAAAATCCCAATTTTCTTTTCTAAGCTATTTGCAAATCTTACAATTTCATGCTATTCTTGACTTCTTATGCGTGTTTCTTGCATTGCCAAAGTCATTAAACTTATAGCTGCGGCGTTTTCTCAAATAAATTGTTCCTGACAGAAATGAAAAATCGCAATTTTCTTTTCTAAGCTATTTGCAAATCTTCCTATTTCATGCTATTCTTGACTTCTCATGCATGTTTCATGCATTGCCAAAGTCATTAAACTTATAGCTGCGGTGTTTTCTCAAATAAATTGTTCCTGACAGAAATAAAAAATCGCAATTTTCTTTTCTAAGTTATTTGGAAATATTGCTATTTCATGCTATTCTTGACTTCTCATGCATGTTTGATGCATTGCCAAAGTCATTAAACTTATAGCTGCGGCGTTTTCCCAAATAAATTGTTCCTGACAGAAATAAAAAATCGCAATTTTCTTTTCTAAGCTATTTGCAAATCTTGCAATTTCATACTATTCTTGACTTCTCATGCATGTTTCATGCATTGCCAAAGTCATTAAACTTATAACTGCGGTGTTTTCTCAAATAAATTGTTCCTGACAGAAATAAAAAATCGCAATTTTCTTTTCTAAGCTATTTGCAAATCTTGCAAATTCATGCTATTCTTGACTTCTCATGCATGTTTCATGCATTGCCAAAGTCATTAAACTTATAGCTGCGGTGTTTTCTCAAATAAATTGTTCCTGACAGAAATAAAAAATCCCAATTTTCTTTTCTTAGTTATTTGCAAATCTTGCTATTTCATGCTATTCTTGACTTCTCATGCATGTTTCATGCATTGCCAAAGTCATTAAACTTATAGATGCGGCGTTTTCTCAAATAAATTGTTCCTGACAGAAATAAAAAATCGCAATTTTCTTTTCTAAGCTATTTGCAAATCTTGCAATTTCATGCTATTCTTGACTTCTCATGCATGTTTCATGCATTGCCAAAGTCATTAAACTTATAACTGCGGTGTTTTCTCAAATAAATTGTTCCTGACAGAAATAAAAAATCGCAATTTTCTTTTCTAAGTTATTTGGAAATATTGCTATTTCATGCTATTATTGACTTCTCATGCATGTTTGATGCATTGTCAAAGTCATTAAACTTATAGCTGCGGTGATTTCTCCAATAAATTGTTCCTGAAAGAATTAAAAAAATCGCAATTTTCTTTTCTAAGCTATTTGCAAATCTTGCAAATTCATGCTATTCTTGACTTCTCATGCATGTTTCATGCATTGCCAAAGTCATTAAACTTATAGCTGCGGCGTTTTCTCAAATAAATTGTTCGTGATAGAAATAAAAAATCGCAATTTTCTTTTCTAAGCTATTTGCAAATCTTGCAAATTCATGCTATTCTTGACTTCTCATGCCTGTTTCATGCATTGCCAAAGTCATTAAACTTATAGCTGTGGCGTTTTCTCAAATAAATTGTTCCTGACAGAAATAAAAAATCGCAATTTTCTTTTCTAAGCTATTTGTAAATTTTGCAATTTCATGCTATTCTTGACTTCTTATGCATGTTTCATGCATTGCCAAAGTCATTAAACTTATAGCTGCGGCGTTTTCCCAAATAAATTGTTCCTGACAGAAATAAAAAATCGCAATTTTCTTTTCTAAGCTATTTGCAAATCTTGCAATTTCATGCTATTCTTGACTTCTCATGCATGTTTCATGCATTGCCAAAGTCATTAAACTTATAGCTGCGGCGTTTTCTCAAATAAATTGTTCCTGACAGAAATAAAAAATCCTAATTTTCTTTTCTAAGCTATTTGCAAATCTTCCTATTTCATGCTATTCTTGACTTCTCATGCATGTTTCATGCATTGCCAAAGTCATTAAACTTATAGCTGCGGTGTTTTCTCAAATAAATTGTTCCTGACAGAAATAAAAAATCGCAATTTTCTTTTCTAAGTTATTTGGAAATATTGCTATTTCATGCTATTATTGACTTCTCATGCATGTTTGATGCATTGCCAAAGTCATTAAACTTATAGCTGCGGTGATTTCTCAAATAAATTGTTCGTGAGAAAATTAAAAAAATCGCAAGTTTCTTTGCTAAGCTATTTGCAAATCTTGCAATTTCATGCTATTCTTGACTTCTCATGCATGTTTCATGCATTGCCAAAGTCATTAAACTTATAGCTGCGGTGTTTTCTCAAATAAATTGTTCCAGAGAGAATTAAAAAAATCGCAAGTTTCTTTGCTAAGCTATTTGCAAATCTTGCAATTTCATGCTATTCTTGACTTCTCATGCATGTTTCATGCATTGCCAAAGTCATTAAACTTATAGCTGCGGTGTTTTCTCAAATAAATTGTTCCAGAGAGAATTAAAAAAATCGCAATTTTCTTTTCTAAGCTATTTGCAAATCTTGCAATTTCATGCTATTCTTGACTTCTCATGCATGTTTCATGCATTGCCAAAGTCATTAAACTTATAGCTGCGGCGTTTTCTCAAATAAATTGTTCCTGACAGAAATAAAAAATCCCAATTTTCTTTTCTAAGCTATTTGCAAATCTTGCAATTTCATGCTATTCTTGACTTCTTATGCGTGTTTCTTGCATTGCCAAAGTCATTAAACTTATAGCTGCGGCGTTTTCTCAAATAAATTGTTCCTGACAGAAATGAAAAATCGCAATTTTCTTTTCTAAGCTATTTGCAAATCTTCCTATTTCATGCTATTCTTGACTTCTCATGCATGTTTCATGCATTGCCAAAGTCATTAAACTTATAGCTGCGGTGTTTTCTCAAATAAATTGTTCCTGACAGAAATAAAAAATCGCAATTTTCTTTTCTAAGTTATTTGGAAATATTGCTATTTCATGCTATTCTTGACTTCTCATGCATGTTTGATGCATTGCCAAAGTCATTAAACTTATAGCTGCGGTGATTTCTCAAATAAATTGTTCGTGAGAAAATTAAAAAAATCGCAAGTTTCTTTGCTAAGCTATTTGCAAATCTTGCAATTTCATGCTATTCTTGACTTCTCATGCATGTTTCATGCATTGCCAAAGTCATTAAACTTATAGCTGCGGTGTTTTCTCAAATAAATTGTTCCAGAGAGAATTAAAAAAATCGCAATTTTCTTTTCTAAGCTATTTGCAAATCTTGCAAATTCATGCTATTCTTGGCTTCTCATGCATGTTTCATGCATTGCCAAAGTCATTAAACTTATAGCTGCGGCGTTTTCTCAAATAAATTGTTCGTGACAGAAATAAAAAATCCCAATTTTCTTTTCTAAGTTATTTGCAAATCTTGCAATTTCATGCTATTCTTGACTTCTTCTGCGTGTTTCTTGCATTGCCAAAGTCATTAAACTTATAGCTGCGGCGTTTTCCCAAATATATTGTTCCTGACAGAAATAAAAAATCGCAATTTTCTTTTCTAAGCTATTTGCAAATCTTGCAATTTCATACTATTCTTGACTTCTCATGCATGTTTCATGCATTGCCAAAGTCATTAAACTTACAACTGCGGTGTTTTCTCAAATAAATTGTTCCTGACAGAAATAAAAAATCGCAATTTTCTTTTCTAAGCTATTTGCAAATCTTGCAAATTCATGCTATTCTTGACTTCTCATGCATGTTTCATGCATTGCCAAAGTCATTAAACTTATAGCTGCGGTGTTTTCTCAAATAAATTGTTCCTGACAGAAATAAAAAATCCCAATTTTCTTTTCTTAGTTATTTGCAAATCTTGCTATTTCATGCTATTCTTGACTTCTCATGCATGTTTCATGCATTGCCAAAGTCATTAAACTTATAGATGCGGCGTTTTCTCAAATAAATTGTTCCTGACAGAAATAAAAAATCGCAATTTTCTTTTCTAAGCTATTTGCAAATCTTGCAATTTCATGCTATTCTTGACTTCTCATGCATGTTTCATGCATTGCCAAAGTCATTAAACTTATAACTGCGGTGTTTTCTCAAATAAATTGTTCCTGACAGAAATAAAAAATCGCAATTTTCTTTTCTAAGTTATTTGGAAATATTGCTATTTCATGCTATTATTGACTTCTCATGCATGTTTGATGCATTGTCAAAGTCATTAAACTTATAGCTGCGGTGATTTCTCCAATAAATTGTTCCTGAAAGAATTAAAAAAATCGCAATTTTCTTTTCTAAGCTATTTGCAAATCTTGCAAATTCATGCTATTCTTGACTTCTCATGCATGTTTCATGCATTGCCAAAGTCATTAAACTTATAGCTGCGGCGTTTTCTCAAATAAATTGTTCGTGATAGAAATAAAAAATCGCAATTTTCTTTTCTAAGCTATTTGCAAATCTTGCAAATTCATGCTATTCTTGACTTCTCATGCCTGTTTCATGCATTGCCAAAGTCATTAAACTTATAGCTGTGGCGTTTTCTCAAATAAATAGTTCGTGACAGAAATAAAAAATCGCAATTTTCTTTTCTAAGCTATTTGTAAATTTTGCAATTTCATGCTATTCTTGACTTCTCATGCCTGTTTCATGCATTGCCAAAGTCATTAAACTTATAGCTGCGGCGTTTTCCCAAATAAATTGTTCCTGACAGAAATAAAAAATCGCAATTTTCTTTTCTAAGCTATTTGCAAATCTTGCAATTTCATGCTATTCTTGACTTCTCATGCATGTTTCATGCATTGCCAAAGTCATTAAACTTATAGCTGCGGTGATTTCTCCAATAAATTGTTCCTGACATAAATAAAAAATCGCAATTTTCTTTTCTAAGTTATTTGCAAATCTTGCTATTTCATGCTATTCTTGACTTCTCATGCATGTTTCATGCATTGCCAAAGTCATTAAACTTATAGATGCGGCGTTTTCTCAAATAAATTGTTCCTGACAGAAATAAAAAATCCCAATTTTCTTTTCTAAGCTATTTGCAAATCTTGCAATTTCATGCTATTCTTGACTTCTTATGCGTGTTTCTTGCATTGCCAAAGTCATTAAACTTATAGCTGCGGCGTTTTCTCAAATAAATTGTTCCTGACAGAAATAAAAAATCGCAATTTTCTTTTCTAAGCTATTTGCAAATCTTCCTATTTCATGCTATTCTTGACTTCTCATGCATGTTTCATGCATTGCCAAAGTCATTAAACTTATAGCTGCGGTGTTTTCTCAAATAAATTGTTCCTGACAGAAATAAAAAATCGCAATTTTCTTTTCTAAGTTATTTGGAAATATTGCTATTTCATGCTATTATTGACTTCTCATGCATGTTTGATGCATTGCCAAAGTCATTAAACTTATAGCTGCGGTGATTTCTCAAATAAATTGTTCGTGAGAAAATTAAAAAAATCGCAAGTTTCTTTGCTAAGCTATTTGCAAATCTTGCAATTTCATGCTATTCTTGACTTCTCATGCATGTTTCATGCATTGCCAAAGTCATTAAACTTATAGCTGCGGTGTTTTCTCAAATAAATTGTTCCAGAGAGAATTAAAAAAATCGCAATTTTCTTTTCTAAGCTATTTGCAAATCTTGCAAATTCATGCTATTCTTGGCTTCTCATGCATGTTTCATGCATTGCCAAAGTCATTAAACTTATAGCTGCGGCGTTTTCTCAAATAAATTGTTCGTGACAGAAATAAAAAATCCCAATTTTCTTTTCTAAGTTATTTGCAAATCTTGCAATTTCATGCTATTCTTGACTTCTTCTGCGTGTTTCTTGCATTGCCAAAGTCATTAAACTTATAGCTGCGGCGTTTTCCCAAATAAATTGTTCCTGACAGAAATAAAAAATCGCAATTTTCTTTTTTAAGCTATTTGCAAATCTTGCAATTTCACACTATTCTTGACTTCTCATGCATGTTTCATGCATTGCCAAAGTCATTAAACTTATAACTGCGGTGTTTTCTCAAATAAATTGTTCCTGACAGAAATAAAAAATCGCAATTTTCTTTTCTAAGCTATTTGCAAATCTTGCAAATTCATGCTATTCTTGACTTCTCATGCATGTTTCATGCATTGCCAAAGTCATTAAACTTATAGCTGCGGTGTTTTCTCAAATAAATTGTTCCTGACAGAAATAAAAAATCCCAATTTTCTTTTCTTAGTTATTTGCAAATCTTGCTATTTCATGCTATTCTTGACTTCTCATGCATGTTTCATGCATTGCCAAAGTCATTAAACTTATAGATGCGGCGTTTTCTCAAATAAATTGTTCCTGACAGAAATAAAAAATCGCAATTTTCTTTTCTAAGCTATTTGCAAATCTTGCAATTTCATGCTATTCTTGACTTCTCATGCATGTTTCATGCATTGCCAAAGTCATTAAACTTATAACTGCGGTGTTTTCTCAAATAAATTGTTCCTGACAGAAATAAAAAATCGCAATTTTCTTTTCTAAGTTATTTGGAAATATTGCTATTTCATGCTATTATTGACTTCTCATGCATGTTTGATGCATTGTCAAAGTCATTAAACTTATAGCTGCGGTGATTTCTCCAATAAATTGTTCCTGAAAGAATTAAAAAAATCGCAATTTTCTTTTCTAAGCTATTTGCAAATCTTGCAAATTCATGCTATTCTTGACTTCTCATGCATGTTTCATGCATTGCCAAAGTCATTAAACTTATAGCTGCGGCGTTTTCTCAAATAAATTGTTCGTGATAGAAATAAAAAATCGCAATTTTCTTTTCTAAGCTATTTGCAAATCTTGCAAATTCATGCTATTCTTGACTTCTCATGCCTGTTTCATGCATTGCCAAAGTCATTAAACTTATAGCTGTGGCGTTTTCTCAAATAAATAGTTCGTGACAGAAATAAAAAATCGCAATTTTCTTTTCTAAGCTATTTGTAAATTTTGCAATTTCATGCTATTCTTGACTTCCTATGCATGTTTCATGCATTGCCAAAGTCATTAAACTTATAGCTGCGGCGTTTTCCCAAATAAATTGTTCCTGACAGAAATAAAAAATCGCAATTTTCTTTTCTAAGCTATTTGCAAATCTTGCAATTTCATGCTATTCTTGACTTCTCATGCATGTTTCATGCATTGCCAAAGTCATTAAACTTATAGCTGCGGCGTTTTCTCAAATAAATTGTTCCTGACAGAAATAAAAAATCCCAATTTTCTTTTCTAAGCTATTTGCAAATCTTGCAATTTCATGCTATTCTTGACTTCTTATGCGTGTTTCTTGCATTGCCAAAGTCATTAAACTTATAGCTGCGGCGTTTTCTCAAATAAATTGTTCCTGACAGAAATAAAAAATCGCAATTTTGTTTTCTAAGCTATTTGCAAATCTTCCTATTTCATGCTATTCTTGACTTCTCATGCATGTTTCATGCATTGCCAAAGTCATTAAACTTATAGCTGCGGTGTTTTCTCAAATAAATTGTTCCTGACAGAAATAAAAAATCGCAATTTTCTTTTCTAAGTTATTTGGAAATATTGCTATTTCATGCTATTATTGACTTCTCATGCATGTTTGATGCATTGCCAAAGTCATTAAACTTATAGCTGCGGTGATTTCTCAAATAAATTGTTCCAGAGAGAATTAAAAAAATCGCAATTTTCTTTTCTAAGCTATTTGCAAATCTTGCAAATTCATGCTATTCTTGGCTTCTCATGCATGTTTCATGCATTGCCAAAGTCATTAAACTTATAGCTGCGGCGTTTTCTCAAATAAATTGTTCGTGACAGAAATAAAAAATCGCAATTTTCTTTTCTAAGTTATTTGGAAATCTTGCAATTTCATGCTATTCTTGACTTCTTCTGCGTGTTTCTTGCATTGCCAAAGTCATTAAACTTATAGCTGCGGCGTTTTCCCAAATAAATTGTTCCTGACAGAAATAAAAAATCGCAATTTTCTTTTCTAAGCTATTTGCAAATCTTGCAATTTCATACTATTCTTGACTTCTCATGCATGTTTCATGCATTGCCAAAGTCATTAAACTTATAACTGCGGTGTTTTCTCAAATAAATTGTTCCTGACAGAAATAAAAAATTGCAATTTTCTTTTCTAAGCTATTTGCAAATCTTGCAAATTCATGCTATTCTTGACTTCTCATGCATGTTTCATGCATTGCCAAAGTCATTAAACTTATAGCTGCGGTGTTTTCTCAAATAAATTGTTCCTGACAGAAATAAAAAATTGCAATTTTCTTTTCTAAGTTATTTGGAAATATTGCTATTTCATGCTATTATTGACTTCTCATGCATGTTTGATGCATTGCCAAAGTCATTAAACTTATAGCTGCGGTGATTTCTCAAATAAATTGTTCCAGAGAGAATTAAAAAAATCGCAATTTTCTTTTCTAAGCTATTTGCAAATCTTGCAAATTCATGCTATTCTTGGCTTCTCATGCATGTTTCATGCATTGCCAAAGTCATTAAACTTATAGCTGCGGCGTTTTCTCAAATAAATTGTTCGTGACAGAAATAAAAAATCGCAATTTTCTTTTCTAAGTTATTTGGAAATCTTGCAATTTCATGCTATTCTTGACTTCTTCTGCGTGTTTCTTGCATTGCCAAAGTCATTAAACTTATAGCTGCGGCGTTTTCCCAAATAAATTGTTCCTGACAGAAATAAAAAATCGCAATTTTCTTTTCTAAGCTATTTGCAAATCTTGCAATTTCATACTATTCTTGACTTCTCATGCATGTTTCATGCATTGCCAAAGTCATTAAACTTATAACTGCGGTGTTTTCTCAAATAAATTGTTCCTGACAGAAATAAAAAATTGCAATTTTCTTTTCTAAGCTATTTGCAAATCTTGCAAATTCATGCTATTCTTGACTTCTCATGCATGTTTCATGCATTGCCAAAGTCATTAAACTTATAGCTGCGGTGTTTTCTCAAATAAATTGTTCCTGACAGAAATAGAAAATCCCAATTTTCTTTTCTTAGTTATTTGCAAATCTTGCTATTTCATGCTATTCTTGACTTCTCATGCATGTTTCATGCATTGCCAAAGTCATTAAACTTATAGATGCGGCGTTTTCTCAAATAAATTGTTCCTGACAGAAATAAAAAATCGCAATTTTCTTTTCTAAGCTATTTGCAAATCTTGCAATTTCATGCTATTCTTGACTTCTCATGCATGTTTCATGCATTGCCAAAGTCATTAAACTTATAACTGCGGTGTTTTCTCAAATAAATTGTTCCTGACAGAAATAAAAAATCGCAATTTTCTTTTCTAAGTTATTTGGAAATATTGCTATTTCATGCTATTATTGACTTCTCATGCATGTTTGATGCATTGTCAAAGTCATTAAACTTATAGCTGCGGTGATTTCTCCAATAAATTGTTCCTGAAAGAATTAAAAAAATCGCAATTTTCTTTTCTAAGCTATTTGCAAATCTTGCAAATTCATGCTATTCTTGACTTCTCATGCATGTTTCATGCATTGCCAAAGTCATTAAACTTATAGCTGCGGCGTTTTCTCAAATAAATTGTTCGTGATAGAAATAAAAAATCGCAATTTTCTTTTCTAAGCTATTTGCAAATCTTGCAAATTCATGCTATTCTTGACTTCTCATGCCTGTTTCATGCATTGCCAAAGTCATTAAACTTATAGCTGGGGCGTTTTCTCAAATAAATAGTTCGTGACAGAAATAAAAAATCGCAATTTTCTTTTCTAAGCTATTTGTAAATTTTGCAATTTCATGCTATTCTTGACTTCTTATGCATGTTTCATGCATTGCCAAAGTCATTAAACTTATAGCTGCGGCGTTTTCCCAAATAAATTGTTCCTGACAGAAATAAAAAATCGCAATTTTCTTTTCTAAGCTATTTGCAAATCTTGCAATTTCATGCTATTCTTGACTTCTCATGCATGTTTCATGCATTGCCAAAGTCATTAAACTTATAGATGCGGCGTTTTCTCAAATAAATTGTTCCTGACAGAAATAAAAAATCGCAATTTTCTTTTCTAAGCTATTTGCAAATCTTGTAATTTCATGCTATTCTTGGCTTCTCATGCATGTTTCATGCATTGCCAAAGTCATTAAACTTATAGCTGCGGCGTTTTCTCAAATAAATTGTTCGTGACAGAAATAAAAAATCGCAATTTTCTTTTCTAAGTTATTTGCAAATCTTGCAATTTCATGCTATTCTTGACTTCTTATGTATGTTTCATGCATTGCCAAAGTCATTAAACTTATAGATGCGGCGTTTTCTCAAATAAATTGTTCCTGACAGAAATAAAAAATCGCAATTTTCTTTTCTAAGCTATTTGCAAATCTTGCTATTTCATGCTATTCTTGACTTCTCATGCATGTTTCATGCATTGGCAAAGTCATTAAACTTATAGATGCGGCGTTTTCTCAAATAAATTGTTCCTGACAGAAATAAAAAATCGCAATTTTCTTTTCTAAGCTATTTGCAAATCTTGCAAATTCATGCTATTCTTGACTTCTCATGCCTGTTTCATGCATTGCCAAAGTCATTAAACTTATAGATGCGGCGTTTTCTCAAATAAATTGTTCCTGACAGAAATAAAAAAATCGCAATTTTCTTTTCTAAGCTATGTGCAAATCTTGACATTTCATGCTTTTCTTGACTTCTCATGCCTTTTTCATGCATTGCCAAAGTCATTAAACTTATAGCTGTGGAGTTTTCTCAAATAAATTGTTCCTGACAGAAATAAAAAATCGCAATTTTCTTTTCTAAGTTATTTGGAAATATTGCTATTTCATGCTATTATTGACTTCTCATGCATGTTTGATGCATTGCCAAAGTCATTAAACTTATAGCTGCAGTGATTTCTCAAATAAATTGTTCGTGAGAGAATTAAAAAAATCGCAAGTCTCTTTTCTAAGCTATTTGCAAATCTTGCAATTTCATGCTATTCTTGACTTCTCATGCATGTTACATGCATTACCAAAAT